>JBBPMC010000730.1:0-17213 GCA_038090115.1 Strobilomyces echinocephalus
CTACTTGGAAACCTGAAGATGAAAGCGGGCGAGAATGAGCGCGCGATAGAACTGTTTGAGCGAGCACAGGAAGCCATCCCGTTTCGAGAGGATCACCATCTCATGCTTATCTCGCTTGTGAGCTGATTCTTACGACCTTTTATCTTTGTACTCACTCCATGTTAAAGATATTTGGATGGGATTTTGATCGACTCGCCCCCGAAATTCAGCTGCAGCTGTACAAAGCCATGTATGCTGTTGGTCGGGTCGAAATGGCGGATTCGCTTGCTACCATGGTCGAAACGCTTGGCGAAAGCGTCCTGACTGGGGAAGTAGCCACAGAGTGGAACCCAGGTGTGTTTCGTCTCATCAGCCAAGATCCACATGTTCAGTGGTCGACGTCAGAGCTTGTCCGAAAATGTCTCGCGAAATTCGAAAACGACGGAGATACAGCGGCGAATAACAAAGACGCTCAACGAGCGATCGTACAATACTCCAGCGCGCTGCTCATGAACCCGTCGAAGCCAGTAAGTATTCTTGTCAAGCGAAGCAATGCACGAGCAATGGCGGAGTTGTGGGAGGACGCGTTGAGAGATGCGGATGAGGCATGGTCACCCATTATCGTCCCTGTCTGACGGTCCTAAAACGAATCAACGCAGGCGATCAAGGCAGATACTGCTAGTCCTCGTGCATACCAGGCGAGACATGCGGCCATGCGTGGCTTGCGGCGCTATGATGAGGCGATAGATGCGTTCACCCGCATGCTTTCGCTTATCGAAGCATCTTCAGATCCAGATGTCCGAGGTCGGTGGTGCTTGACCACTTTTGAAAAGACGCTGACGTATGCCGTGCAGAACTAGGCCAGAAATACATTTCACCGTCCCAGTCTAAGGAGATTATTGACGGCATCGTTCATGAAGTCGTCGTGGTGTCACCACTAGTGCTCATCGATGTCAAGAGCGGACATCTGTGCGACGCCTCGAAACGCGCAGATACATTCAAGTCGGAAGGAGAGTTCAAAGAATTACTTTCCTCCATGACGGAAAGGATGGACGACGAACATATTCGGCGAGTCGTCGCAAGATATTTCGATCATGTGATGTTCTCGCACGTGTGGGAAGGAAAGGAGCCCTCATTCCAGGACGTCAGTCAGGCTGGCTCTGTCTGGGCGCTGGACTCATCGTCGCCACTGAATGAGAAGTTGCAAAAATTCTGCGAGGCGGTTCGTGAAGACGGGTATCGCTGGGCCTGGAGCGATACGTGCTGCATTGACAAGATGATCAGCACGATACTCTACCAGTCACTGAAGATGATGTACAAGTGGTATGAAGGATCTGCCGCCACTTTCGTATTCCTCAGGGACGTCGAATCGTTGTCGGCACTCCTTCGTCTCAAGGACAGTAAATGGATGAGGCGGGCCTGGACATCACAAGAACTTCTCTCGCCCAAGGTGGTCCGGTTCTATGCGCACGATTGGAAGCCGTACCTCGGAGATGTCCGATGTAATCACAAGGAATCACCCGAGATTATGCAGGAGCTCGCAGATGCCATTGGCATTGCGCGGGAAGCCATCATCGGTTTCGATCCCGACGTCCTCAGTATCAGAGAGAAGCTACGGATTGCCTCTATGCGCCAAGCGACGGTCAAAGAAGATATTGCATATTCCTTGATTGGAATCTTCAAGAGCGATATCCGGCCGGACTATGGGGAAGGAGAGGCCGCTCTTGGCCATCTTCTGGAGGAGATAGTGTCTCGCACTGGGGACGTCACAGTGCTGGACTGGACAGGAAGCTCCTCATCATACAACAGTTGCCTCCCTGCCACGCTCGCAGTGTACAGTCGACCACCTGCTGTTTCCTCTCGTACCAGCGACGCTGAAATGGACGCGCGTATCGCGGCATTACGACCTTCGCTGTCTCAAACAGATGCCATACTCATCCACGACCGGATCATTCGACTATCTCCCGCACGCTTCACTAATCGTCGACTTTACCTGCCGTGCATCATCTTCAAGGCCAAGAGGTTGGGTGTACAAGAGCTTGGAAGAGAACTCTACACCCGTTACCGTGCTAGGGTACCAGGGATCGGACACGTGGAATTCCAGGCACAGGATAGGCTCTCGTTGACCGAGCCGCGGAAACTGGCCTTCGCCCACCCTTGGATTCGCGATTTGCGGAATCCGCTGGAAGGTTTCGATGGATGGATCGGGGCGGTCGACGACTCGGAGTCCGACTCGGATCATGAGACTGAATCAGGGTCTTCGCCGACGTCGCCGTTGAACGCCGTCCCCGTCGCTGCGATGGACGACTACACTCGGGCATTACGGCTGGTCACCCGCTTGCAGGAGCCGTTCCATGCGTTGGTGCTCCAGCAACAACCCAACGGGGAATTCAAGCGGATCGCCACGGAACACGAGGTCGTAGTGCCAGGCGTCGAACGCCGGATCAACTTTGCGAGGGACATCTGCACCGAAGTCGTGGAGATTCTGTGACATGGCCGCTGGAGGTTCGTCGGCGAGCAGACAGAGCGACGTCCAAAGATATCACAGAGGGCTTTTTTTTTTTAATACTTTGTTCCCAAGCTGCTGACATTCAGCCTCCTGAACACTGCCCTTCCTTTACCCCGTCGAGCACTTCACAACTGTATTACAACTACCCTCAGGCGATGTCTGCTGCAGGGAAAGAACAACTCTTTCACAACTCGTACTATGTCGCGATCATATTGATAAGCATCTTATACGGTTCGTGCCGACGGTTGCTGTTGTATCTGATCTCTCCAAAGGCTTAGTTCCCGACCGAGTACCTTGCTTGTCCAGTCCAGCTTTGTCGTCTGGGTTTACCGACGCCGGCGGTGCCATCAACGAGAAAGGATGGGTACTACTGGGCTTATTATAAATGTCGGGGCCTTTGCTCTCTTGCGCGATCCCATGGCCAACGCCTTCCACCGATGTTTGACTTTATATACTCGTGATGATGCACCGCGGGCCAGTGCCTGACGCGATGAGTAAGGAAACGGACATGGGAACCATGCGCACCTTGTTCCTGGACATCACCGGTCGACTTCATCGAGTCCTCGATCGTGTCTATCGGGTCGTCAAGAGGAGGGCGAGAAACACGAGGAGCGCGGTGGGTATGGGATGCTGCACGTTCGAACCCGAAAGGATTGAGTCGAGCGTCTGAGCGGAGAAGACGAAGACGTACACAGTCGGACGACATTGTCGCGCAGCTTTCGACCGGCGTTGACGACGACGTCGTGCTAGTTCGTCCAGATCCCAGAGTGTCCCGTTCGATGAGCGTCTTCACCGGGCCGCAGAAACGAGTTTCTCTGTCGCCCCAAGCTACGGCGACACCCTGGTCTTGTCGTTGTCCGATGGCCTGGGCTTCGTCCAGCAGTGGTTGAGTGTGCGCTTCTGCTTCCAATACCATAGTGTACAAGACGAGGTACACTCCAAAGACTGGGATCGTGACGGTCTGGGACACATCCGCGTGGGAACGTCGAGAGAAAGCGGGGGCGTCGTTCGTGGGGATACGGGCCCGATGAGCGAAACGATCATCCCATATATCATTTCAACCCCGCTCAGACGACCGCTGCGAACCACTAGAAGGATATGTCGCCCTCCACAGGCTACGGCTCAAGCAGCCATGTTCGGTCCAAGGTCAACTACTCAATGCGATGCACATAGACTTTTGAAGAGTACTCGACGCTGGAAGGTCTACCGTTGGGCTAACTGATCGTACCGGCCGTCAAGCGCAAGGAGCCGTCCTCCGCGGACAAGGTCTCGGGTTGTGTTGTCTTATTGCGCGTGTGGGCCCGCTCCTTCGTTGCTCCGCGCAGTGTGACATGCATCAGTAGCGGATGGCAATCCATTTTAGCTCTTCCTGTCGCAAGTGCAGTCCTCGCCTGGAGTCTTCAAGCTACGCGTGCTGCAAACCGTGTTCGACATCGTGATGGTACACAGGAACCGATTTCCCGAGTCGAAGTACTAGTGGCGTCGGGGTATGTCTAGTTCCAGCGTGGCGTTGCTAGTCTGACACCGGCGCGTAGAGCAAGCGTATCGTCGAGTTTCTACTGCACGTGCTCAACAGGAAGGACACGGAAAAGGTACAGGCACTCTTGTGCATCGGGCTTTCTAAGATTGCGTTGGTGGGGATGATTTCGGACGACCGGGTGCGTGGTCATGCGCCGCGGTCCATGTCGCTTGCTCACGCCCGTGTTTCATGTCCTCAAGAGCTGGTGGTTGGGTACATGTCGCCAGACACTGCCGAGAACCAGGAGCTACGGCAGTGCTTGGCGTACTTCTTCCCTGTGTCCCTGTGTACTGTTATTCCTCGAGCATGAACCAGTGTTGGATGCGTCAAGTGCGGCGGTGATCTTTGGCATTGGCCTCGATGTCGATGCTGACGCCTACACAGATCGATATTCGAGCAGCTGGCAGAAGCCACGCGCCAGCTAGACGCCCGCGCAGACCATAGGCATGTGAGTCCTGACTATGAAATGAACGAGCGACGGCGTGACATTTGCCCATTGTAGCAAGGTGCCAGGCCAGATGATCGACGACGAGGTGCACGTCGATTTGGCACAGAACGTGCTCAAGGTGCCGTTCAAGGGCGACATGCTCAGTGCGCCACGCGCTTTTGGTCGTGTGTGGGCTAATGGGGGTCTTGATACAGAGGTGGTGTGCTAGGCGCTCGGGCGGATGCATCCACCCGAGATGGTTGAGGATGACCAGATCGGACGCTCAAGCCGTTGGTGCACAACGTCTTTACGGTGGGCCCCCTCCCCTCTCGCTCCTTGGCGCCCGCTGACTCACGGCAGCGTCGGGTCGTAATGCCTTGCGCAAATTCGACGTGACGATCAGCAAAAAGTACGCAGAGAAGCTGACTGGGTTCAGCGAGGAGGAGTATAACAGCTCGATGCGCTGTTCAAGGTCCTGGATGAGATTGTGCTGCTCGGGGACGGGGAACGAGAGTAGCGTTGGGTGAACCGTATATCTTGTTGGCAGAGGTAACGATGCGACGTACAAGCAGATACGGCGTTTAAACTACATCCATGGGTGCTTCGGCCAGGTTTCTTTGCAAACCTTCAACCTATATGAGTTTGTCGAGGTGAGAATATAAGCGCCCACGGCTGTGTGAGACGTTGAACCGATTTATAAGCTCCGACTCCCATCCGCCTTGGCCTAGTTCCCTCTCTGTGTGTGTGCCATGCAGTCGACAGAAGAAGGTACGTGTTAGGCGTCGGCGAGTACCTGTAATGACCGCTGGTTGAATTGCAGGTGGTTCGGAACCGATCGAAATCAATGCGAGTCAACACATTATATATTCCGTCTTGTTCGCCGAGAACGGGTCGAGGCAAGTATGGAGTGGTGGTGAGGAGGGGGTACTTCGGCGATGGCAGGTGAACGACGGGCGCGAGGGTGGCGAGCCAATTCGAGCGGAAGGAGCAGAAATTTATGCCGCTGCACTGTCTCTGGATCGCAAATGGCTGGTCTGTGGGCTCAGGCGTATAGATGCGAAGGGCGGGAGGACAAATATTAGGGTGTGGGATGCGCAGACTAGCGAAAAGGTCCTCGACGTCAAGGGCCACACGGACACTGTCTTTTCGGTGGACGTTTCATCAGACTCAACGAAATTTGCGACGGGCTCGACTGACGAGACTGCGTCCATCTGGAGTTTGAGAACGGGCGAGCGGCTCGTCGGACCGCTGCAGCACGAGGGTTGGGTGGTCACAGTGCGGTTCTCTCCGAATGGCGACCGGATCGCAACCGCTACTGGCCATACGGAAGACCAAAATAAGGCAGATACTACGAAGTCGATCCGGATCTACGACAGCAACAATGGCCAGCAATTATTGGACATCCCTTGTCTGTTCACCACATACATATCGTCGCGGCTCGCCTGGTCTGCTGACGGTCGCCAACTCTTTGCTGTTTCAGGCGCCGAGGTCAAGCGGTTCGACATGTCTTCTGGGTCCTTACTCGGAAAATGGTCTGTCCCTGGACCTGAGGGCCAGTTCCCCGCTTCCATCGTCCTATCGCGAAACCAAAAGTTTGCTGCAGTTGTCGCAGACCAGTCGCTGTCCTTCTGGGACCTCTCCACTTGTGCGCAAATTGGGACTAGTACTATCCAACATCCAAGCTCAGTTTGCTCCATTACGATGTCCCGTGGGGACGACTGTATTGCGACTGCAGAAGAAAATGGCAAGGTCACCATCAGGAGCCTTCGTGACGTCCTTCCGCTCAGGTACTTGACAGTGAATGTGAGTCGTTAATACTCTGTCAGTGGCTAGGACCAAGTCTAAGACATCATGGTCTACTCCCGCTGTTTCTCGTATCGTGAGTATTGAGACTACAACAGTCACTTCTCGCACACTCAGGTACTCTATCACAGGATTTCAGTTGTCATTCATGTACATCAGTGACTCGGTATTCAAATCATGGAGGAAGAATGACCTTGGCTGCGTCGAAGCGCTCTTGGCTGAGGAAATCACAGGACTCTCGAATCCATTTCATCACGCTCATGTTCTCGCGCTGCGTGCCATCGTGCGCACCCGGTTGCAACTGTGGGACATGGCCATAGACGATGCAAAAAAGGTGAAATTTTCGGTCATCTTCTGTTCCGTTTATTGTCCGACGTTGACCTCACTTTTGCATGACAGTCAATCGAAACTCAGCGCTCTGTCGTTGCTTATATAGCAATGGCAATTGCTCGCATCGGAAGCGGAGAGCACGAGTCCGCCATGCGTGCATTTGACCTTGCGTTTAGCCATAGCCTCCCTAAAGAAATAAATCTTCTCTTGCTGATCAAGGTATGTACATATCGTGTTTATTGCCTCCAATGTTAGTCATTTCACGTAGGCGATCATCTTTTTTGTGTGCGGAAAGCACGATGACGCTATTTCACGTGTCGATGATTTGATTGACATAGTGGATGACATGTCAGTGTGTGCAACCGTTAGAGTACGTGCACAGTGAGACGTAGGTGTTCTGACAAATGTTTACAGTACTTTGTACAGGCTCAGATGCACTTGCTACTTGGAAACCTGACGATGAAAGTGGGTGAGAATGAGCGTGCGATAGAACTGTATAAACGAGCACAGGAAGCCATCCCGTTTCGAGAGGATCCTTATCTTGTGCTCATCTCACTTGTGAGCTCGCCGGCATGACTTCTCTATCATCATACTCACACCGTATGAAAGCTATTCGGATGGGACTTTGATAAACTCGCGCCTGAGATTCAATTGCGACTCTGCAAAGCCATGGTTGCTGTGGGCCGTGTTGATATGGCGGACTCACTTGCTGCCATGGTTGAGACATTTGGGGAAAGCGTGTTGACGGGGGACGTAGCTACGGAATGGAACCTAGGTGCGTTTTATGAAAATCGGTCAGGTCGCACGTGTTGAACGATTGATGTCAGAGATCGCCCGAGAGTTTCTCGTGAGATCCGAAAACGATGGGGATACGGCGGCAAACGCCAAGGACGCCGACCGCGCGATTGTACTATACTCCACTGCGTTGTCCATGAATCCGTCGAATCCGGCAAGTCTTCTTGTCAAGCGAAGCAATGCACGAGCGATGGCGGGGTTGTGGGAGGACGCGTTGAAGGACGCTGATGAGGTATGACCTTACCCATTGACATCTCCGTGTCAGATGATGGTTCTAAATTCAATCAACGTAGGCGATCAAGGCTGATCCTGTCAATTTTCGTGCGTACGAGGTGCGCCATGCGGTTACGCACAGCTTGAAACACTATGATGAAGCGATAGATGCGTTCGCCCGCATGTTCTCGCTCATCGAAGCGTCTCCAGACCCGGATGTCCGCGGTCAGTGGTGCCTGATCACCTTCGAAGAGACGCTGACGTATGTCGTGCAGAACTAGGCCAGAAATACATTTCACCATCACAGTCTAAAAAGGTCATCGATGGCGTCATCGACGAAGTTGTCAAGGTATCACCATTGGTGCTCATCGACGTGAAGAGCGGACATCTGTGTGAAGGCCCCAAACGCGCGGATACGTTCAAGTCGGAAGGAGAGTTCAAAGAATTACTTTCCTCCTTGACGGACAGGTTGGACGATGAACGAATTCAGCGAGTTGTTGAAAGATATTTCGATTATGTGATGTTCTCACACGTCTGGGAAGGAAAGGAGCCCTCATTCCAAGACGTCAATCAGACTGGCTCCGTTTGGGCGCTGGATTCATCATCACCTCTGAACGAAAAGTTACAGAAATTCTGTGAGGCGGTTCGCAATGACGGGTATCGCTGGGCCTGGAGCGATACCTGTTGCATTGACAAGGCGATCAGCGCGATACTCAACCAATCACTCAGGATGATGTACAAATGGTACGAAGCGTCCTCTACTACTTTCGTGTTTCTCAGGGACGTCAAATCGTTGTCGCCACTCCTTCGTCTCAAGGACAGCAAATGGATGAGACGGGCCTGGACTTCACAGGAGCTTCTCTCGCCGAAGGTGGTCCGATTCTATGCGCGCGATTGGAAGCCGTACCTTGGAGATACCAGGCGCAATCACAAAGAGTCACCAGAGATCATGCAGGAACTTGCGAATGCCATTGGCATTGCACGGGAAACCATCATCGCTTTCAATCCAGATGCCCTCAGTATCAGAGAGAAGCTGCGGGTTGCCTCTACACGTGAAGCAACGGTGGAAGAAGATGTGGCATACTCCTTGATTGGCATTTTCAAGAGTGATATCCGGCCGGAATACGGAGAAGGAGATGCCGCGCTAGGTCATCTTCTAGAAGAGATCGTGTCTCGTACGGGAGAAGTGATGGTATTAGACTGGACCGGCAGGTCTTCGACGTACAACAGTTGCCTCCCCGCCACTCTGGCAGTGTACAGTCGATCCCCTGGCACCTCCCCTGCAATCAGTGATGGCGAGATGGATGTGCGCATCGCGACATTGCGAACGTCTCTGTCTCAAACAGATGCCATACGTATCCACAACAGGGTCACTCAACTGCCTCTAGCACGCTTCGCCAACCGCCGACTGTACCTCCCGTGCCTCGTATTTGCGGTGAAGAAGCTCGGCGTGCAAGACTTCAGGAGTGGTCAAGAAAATCGATATCGGGCTCGGGTGTCGGGAACTCGCCCGGTGGAATTCAATACATCGCACACCCTCTCTTTGAACGAACCACGCAGACTGATATTGGTGCATCCATGGCTTCGTGCCCTGCAAGATCCGCTCCGTGGTTTCACGTGGGGAAGTTCAGAGGACGACGAAGACGATTCGGGTTCTGATGTGAGCTATAAGACTGCATCCGCGCACAGCTCCTCGTCGCCTGTTGACCTTGTTGCTACCATGGACGACTACACCAGGGCACTGCGGCTGGTCGCTCGTCTGCAGCAGCCGTTCCATGCGTTGTTGTTGGAGCAACAATTGAACGGGGATTTCAAACGCGTCGCTGCCGAGCACGATATCATCGTTCCCGGACTCGACTCTTTACACCGGATTGATTTTGGCAGGGATATAAGCATCAAAGTGGTCGAAATATTGTGATGTTGACATTCGCTGCGCCTGCAGCGTCGTTCCGTCGTCTCGTACTTCTTTCGCGCAAGATGTCATCTAGCCTACGCTCGACAGTCTGTTGTTATTCATTGTAGTGTTAGCCATCCTTCGTACTACACGCGAGGTCGGTTTCGTTTGATAAACAACAATGATATTCCATTATGACCTTTAATCACCGGATTATAATATCGCAGGCTCTCAACATGAGAAGGTCAATGGGGTGAGCTCACAAAACGACAAGATAGCACACAAAGCGGTGAGTGAAGGTGGTTCTTCAGCCGTGCAGACTACTGGATGTCTCGGACGAAATGATCTACTTATTGATGGATGCCTGGCCTCATCTCGTTTCGCTTTCCGTCCGAGATAGCCCCGTCGAGCCAGCCGCGTTTCGGACGAGGCTGAAGGTCCAAGGATTCGACTCGTGGCCAGAGAGCCATCCGGGAGTAATCGTTGTGGGGGGCGTTCTGTCTACCACCGAAGGACCCGAAGGTGTCTGGCTTTTCCCCGTCGTTTTCGCCCGGTAAGGTGGGATTGAAGGAAAACGTTGAACTGGCCTGACCGCCGTCAAAATGATGAGGATGTCGACGAGCTGGGTGATGACTACATATGGAGAAGACGTACCGTGGTTGGCAATAGCCGTGCAAAGCACACTCGGCAAAGGACGAGTTTCGGAGTTGTCCCACGGTTGCTTGCTTGATCAAACCACCGAGGCACTTCGAGTCTGCCACAAGTCATTTTGCTTCTGCGAGCATATCATCAAGGACAAGATACTGGCACGTCCATTTTCCACCGACAACTGGGGAGGCGTAGTATGTATGTTCCTTTCAAGCTGCTCACAATCTCAGTATCAGCCAGGATGCCTACCACAACACGAGAAGAAAACCCGGGTCGTACAGGCAGGCACACCGAAGACGCCTTGTTAGTATGCTTGCCAACAACCTCTACCTTTTCGGCTGACTCGAATTCAACGGTGCGTATATGCGCCGTGTCGGTTTAGTAGGCTCGACGTGCCCTGCGTTGAGCTTTTAATGCCTCCGTGCTCGCGTACATTCTGCAACTTACTGTTGTGAATCTAATGGAAGCAACTGTGTCAGGTGCACCGGTCCTCCTCCTGTTGCAACGGTTCTCAATGCCGATCTTTGAGCAGCTCGCAGAACTTTGATCGATCGGACGAACCCGCCGAAGATCATGCACGGTCTGGCGATCATCCGCGGGGTTCACGTGTATCTAGGGGAGGACACTGTCAAGGTATGTTGCCCATATGATTGTTCTGTTCTCGGCGATGGTAATAGACGACATGTAGCAAGATGTAGTGCTGTGCCGATCGATCTCAAGACCGTGGATGACGGCTAAGTTTCGATGCTCGAGTTTTGTTTAACAACATCCTTACAGTACGTTCCTTCTCTCGTGAAGCTGCGTCCTGACCTCTTCTACAGCGCTGGACCCAGCAAGCTTGTCGGCATACTTCTTGCTCTTCGCCGCGTGAAACTCGAAGAGCGTGTCACACGCGGACACAGCATCGGATCGTCAGGGAGGAAGTGTACGAGGACTCGAGCAGCTCGACACGCTGTTCAACTTCAAGTCCCCGGACGGCAGGGAAGCCATCGAGGCAAGAGGCGAAACGATTGTCGGTGTGGGTGTGGCCTGCGATGTGTTTGGGCTGACCAGCGGACAGGCAACCGGGCAGTTAGACGAGGACGAGTAATGGAAGGGGGCTCGACTGGTCTGGGAATGGGAATTCGAACGAGTGTTTTTTCACTCGACTGTTTTGCGCTGGTTCTGAGGATCCTCATCGTTAACCAACGCGTTTAGACGGGAGAAGGTCCACATCATCTATCGGCGTGCTCAAGGGAGGGTGATTATATGACAAGTCTCTACACGCCGTACTTATCCGAGGAACCGAACGCAAATCCAAGAGACTAGCTGACTCCAAACGAACGCGGGGGAATATTATGATAGGATATATAAGTAATCAATCCTCTTTTATTTAAGGTGTCTCATGTATTCTCTATGAATGGACAGCATCGAACGCGAAAGAGACTTGCTCCGCTTAACTCTGGCGGTCACTGCACCTTGAGGACGGTCTTTCGGTGGCGGCGCTCCAGGTATTGCGAATTGCTGTCGGCCCAGAGGAATCAGAAGCGAAACAGGGACCGAGGTGGGGATGCGTCATTTTGTGGCATCATGAACCAAGTCCTCGCCTCGACGCTTTGTATATAAGTCCAAACTGGCTTCATGCACGAGATAATGGGTGTCGTAAGATCGCCCTGGCCGACATTGTGCGACTCGAGGAGATTAGACTAGGCACAATAATCAGTACGCGTTTCGTACTTGAGTAGTAACACAAGCGAAGAAACGTGCATACCGAGCATACCGTCAGGTGCATGGGTGCTGCCTTCGTCCAGAATGAGGGCCTGCAGTTTTGACGCACGACCTACAGTAGTTCGGCAGTCCATCGAGACATAAATTACACAATGGCGGTCGCAGTGCGTGAGGGATGGGGGCATCGATGGCACAAAGACCAGAAGCGCCCAGAGCCGTGTGATTCGTGCGACCTGAGCGGTGCTCTCCCAAAGTCCGCCACGTTGTCCTTGATCCTATACGCCCACGATGGAGTCCACACACAAGGGTACGTGCTATGCGTTGGCGAATCGAGCACCTGTAATCACCCTAGTCGACTTGCAGACGGATCGATGCGGATCGAGATCAAGGCCGGTCAACGTCCAGTAAATGCTGTATTCTTCGCAGAGAACGGAACGCAGGTGTGGAGCGGCGACGAAGAAGGGTCGATCCGGCGATGGCAAGCGAACGACGGGCGCGAGGTCGGGGAGGCGCTTCACGTGAAAAAGGCGGAGATCTACGCCGCTGCGGTGTCGCCGGACGGCAAGTGGCTGGTATGTGGGCTTCGCGGGTTGGGCGCGGACCGCGAAACGAGCAGGGTGGGCGTGTGGAACGCGCAGACCTTCGAGAAAGTCCACAGCATCAAGGGCCACACGGACGTGGTGTACTCGGTGGACATTACGTCGGACTCGACGAGGTTCGCGACGGGCGGGTATGGGCCTGAAGAACCTTTTGCAGCGCCGGTGTTCATCTGGGACATGGCATCTGGCACGAAGCTCGTCGGTCCGTTGGAGCACGATGGTCTGGCCGTCGTGGCGGTGCGGTTCTCTCCGAAAGGTGACAAGCTTGCAACCGCCACCAGTGCTCCGCCCGACTCGGAAGACGGGTCGGCAGACCCCAAGTCGATCCGCATCTATGACAGCGCGAGTGGCCAGCTACTGTTGGACATCCCATTCAGGATCAGAAGAATCGTGTCGTCCCCACTCGCATGGTCTGACGACGGTGGTCAGCTCTTTGTTACCTCGTACGGTGAAGTCGGCCGTTTCGACACCTCTTCAGGATCCTTGGTCGGTAAATGGTCCATTGGTAGCAATGCGTGGCCCCCTTCTATCGTGCTGTCAAGAAACCAGAAGTTTGCTGCTGTGGTCGCTTGGAAGACACTCACTTTCTGGGACCTGTCTACTCACGAGCAAATCGGGACCACTATCCAATATCCAGGCACAGTTTGGTCCATCGCGTTTTCCCCTGACAACTACAGCTTTGCAACTGGTGAACTGAACGGAAATGTCACCATCCGAAGTCTCTGTGACATCCTTCCGCCCTCGTACCTGACCGTGAATGTGAGTCGTCACGCACTATTGACAATGACCAGGTCTGAGACGTCATGGTCTATTCTTGTTTTTTTTTTTTTTCGCGTCGTGAGTGTCGAAATAACAACAGGAACTTCTCACTCACTCTGGTGCCACATAACAGTGTTCTAGTTATCATTCATGTACATCAGTGACCCAGTGTTCAAATCGTGGACAAAGGGTGACCTTGGCCGCGTCGAAGAACTCTTGGCTGAGGAGATCGCACCACCATCGAGTCCTTTCCTCATCACCCACGCTCTCGCGCAGCGGGCCATCGTGCGTACCCGTCTGAATCAGTTGGACATGGCCATCGACGATGCAAAAAGGGTGATTTTCACTTATCCCAGGTCCTGGCCGTCATTTCACGATGTCCTGACCGTTGCATTCCAGTCTATCAAGACTCGGCGATCTGTCATTGCTTATATTGCAATGGCTATTGCCCGTGGTAGTAACGGAGAGCACGAGTCAGCTATGCATGCATTCGACCTCGCGTTTACCCGCTGCCTCTCTACGGAAGTCAATATTCTCTTGTTGATTAAGGTATGCGCTATCATCTTCATCGCTGAATCTGTTGTTTATTTCGCGTAGGCGGTCATCTTGTTTGAATGTGGAAAGCGCAACGGCGCTATTTCACGTGTGGATAATTTAGTCGACATAGTGGATGATATGTCAGTATACACCACCGTCCGGGTACGTACGCAGTACGATGTTGGCATTCCAACAAAGGTTTACAGTACGTTTACAGGCTCAGATGCTCTTGCTACTGGGAAACGTGACGATGAAAGCGGGTGATAATGAACGCGCGATAGAGCTGTATAAGTCAGCACAGGAAGCGATCCCGTTCAGAGAAGATCCTCATCTTGTGCTCATTTCGCTTGTGAGCTCGTCAGTACGACTTCTCTATCATCATACTCATTTCGTGTGACAGCTATTCGGATGGGACTTTAATAAACTTGCGCCTGAGATTCAATTGCGGCTATGCAAAGCCATGGTTGCTGTGGGTCGTGTTGATATGGCGGACTCACTTGCTGCCATGGTTGGAACATTTGGCGAAAGCGTGTTGACCGAGGACGTAACCACGGAATGGGACCCAGGTGCGTTTTGTGAAAATTAGGCTAGTCGCGCGTGTTGAATGGTTGAGGTTAGACCTCGTCCGGAAGTGTCTCGTGAGATTCGAAAACGACGGGGACACAGCTGCGAACGCCAAGGACGCTCAGCGAGCGATTGTACAATACTCCACCGCGCTTTTCATGAATCCGTCGAATCCGGCAAGTCTTCTCGTGAAGCGAAGCAGTGCGCGAGCGATGGCAGGGTTGTGGGAGGATGCTTTGAAGGATGCGGATGATGTGTGGACTTTTTTTCCTTTTGTCGTCCTCGTGCCTGACCGCTTGAATCTCGTTAATACAGGCGATCAAGGCGGATCCTGCTAGCCCTCGTGCGTATGAGGCACGTCATGCTGCCATGCATGGCTTGCGACGCTACGATGAAGCGATAAAGGCGTTTACCCACATGCTCTCGCTTATCGAAGCATCTCCGGACTCCGATGTCCGCGGTCAGTCATGTTTGACCAGCTTTGAAGAAACGCTGACGTGTATCATGCAGAGCTAGCCAAGAAATACCTCTCGCCGTCCAAGTCTGAGAAGATCATCGACGGTGTCGTTCGTGAACTCGTCAAGGTATCCCCACTCGTGCTCATTAACGTCATGAGTGGACATCTGTGCGATGGCCAGAAACGCGCAGATACGTTCAAGTCGGAAGAAGAGTTCAAAGAATTACTTTCCTCCATGACGCAAAGGTTGGACGATGAACGAATTCAGCGAGTTGCCGAAAGATATTTCGATTATGTGATGTTCTCGCATGTCTTGGAAGGAAGGGAGCCCTCATTCCAGGACGTCAATCAGACTGGCTCCGTCTGGGCGCTGAATCCATCATCGCCTCTGAACGAAAAGTTACAGAAGTTCTGCGAGGCGGTTCGGGACGACGGGTATCGCTGGGCCTGGAGTGATACCTGTTGCATTGACAAGACAGTCAGCGCGATACTCGACCGGTCACTCAGGATGATGTACAAATGGTATGAAGTGTCCGCCGCCACTTTTGTGTTTCTAGGGGACGTCGAATCGCTGTCGGCACTCTCTCGTCTCGGGGACAGCAAATGGATGAGGCGGGCCTGTGCTTCACAAGAGCTTCTCTCGCCCAAGGTTGTCCGATTCTATGTGCACGATTGGAAGCCGTACCTTGGAGATACCAGACGCAATCACAAAGAGTCACCCGAGATCATGCAGGAACTTGCGGATGCCATTGGCATTGCACGGGAAACCATCATCGCTTCCAATCCCGATGCATTCAGTATCAGAGAGAAACTGCGGGTTGCCTCTGTGCGTGAAGCGACTGTCGAAGGTGTTCCATATTCCTTGATTTGCATTTTCAAAAGCGATATCCGGCCGGATTATGGAGAAGGAGATGCCGCTCTAGGCCATCTTCTGGAAGAGATCGTATCTCGCACAGGGGAAGTGACAGTCCTGGACTGGACCGGCAGGTCGTCGTCATATAATAGTTGCCTCCCCGCCACTCTGGCGGTGTACAGTCAACCCCCTGGTATTTCCCCTGCTATCAGCGACGCTGAAATGGACGTACGCATCACAGCATTACGCGCTTCGCTGTCTCAAACGGATGCTATACTCATCCACGATCGGATCGCCCGACTACCTCCAGTGCGATTCGCCAATCGCCGACTTTATCTGCCGTGCATCGTCTTCACGGTCAAGAAGCTTGGTCTACAGGATTTTGGGAGCGACCTCCATACCCGTTACCGTGCTAAGGTACCTGGGATCGGCACCGTGGAATTCCAGACACAGGACCGGCTCCCGCTGACAGAGTTACGGAAACTGGTCTTCGTCCACCCCTGGATTTGCAATCTGCGAGATCCGTTCGACAGTTCCGAAGGATGGACCACAGTGGATAATGACTGGGAGTCTGACTCCGATCCTGAGACCGAAGCAGGGTATTCGCCGCCGTCGCCGTTGAACACTGTCCCCATGGCGACGATGGACGACCACACTCGGGCGCTGCGGCTGATCGCCCGCTTGCAAGAGCCGTTCCACGCGTTGTTGCTCCAGCAACAACCCAACGGCGAATTCAAGCGCATCGCCGCTGAACATGCGATCATGGTGTCAGGCATCACTGAGCGTCGGATCAACTTTGCGAGGGATGTCCGCGTGGAAGTGGTGGAGGTTTTGTGATGTGGCCTCGGGTGTTCCCGTTGCCCCTCGTGGCCTTTTTTCTACTCGAAATGTTTTATCTGTGCTCTGCATTCCGTCGCCACCGATCATGTGTCGCGCTGCACATCTACATCCCGTTACTTCAATAATTGTAGCACTACGTAGGCAGGAAGTTAGAATTTCCGAACGTCCACGCCCGAGCATGAAACGTTTGCCACACTTGCCATGATATACATGGTCAGGTGACCCGGCTTCCTCGTCCCAGTGCAGTGCAGTGCAAGGACTAGTCACCTCGATGGATGTGACTCCTACCATCACATCTCTTACGGTGAACACTCTACCACACAACCTCTGGAAGAGAGCATTCTTCGAGGTTTTGAGTTTACTCGAGATCGTCCGCAGTTCGAAACCCTTTGTCAAAGTCGATGACCAGCGCCTTTGCTTTCAACCATCCCATGATCTCTCAGAAATATCGACAATATATCTTTCGGTGTCTAACCGTGACCTCCAGTACAACATCGACCTAAACACTATTTGCGTTATGCCCTCGAACAGTGTTCCGCCGGCTGTGATCACCCTCCAAGAATATGCGAACAAGGTATTAGGAAGGTACCGAGTAAGTATTTTCTTCCACATCCCTATCCAACGACCCACTGACACATGCACCTCTACTAGGATTTTAGGGCTCGTTTGCTCCAAAACAATATCCTCATAGAGGATTCCCCTTGTTTCCTCTCTGTTGACATGTTCACCTGCCCTGTCTGTTTCTGTCCTCTGATCAGTTGTCTCGAATGCGAGGCAAAC
>JBBPMC010000731.1:0-17191 GCA_038090115.1 Strobilomyces echinocephalus
CTCACGAGACGGGGAGGGCGGTCTCGTCAACGAAAAAGTCATGACAGCACAAGCAGTGACAGGGTCAGCGGCGTTAAAGGGGACCTGGGTTAGGCAGAATAAGGGATTGCTACCCAAGATAGGAGCGGGGAGTAGGTAAGATGAGGAGAACTCACCCAGAAAGGAGGTTTCAAAGCAGACTGTGCACACGCTTAAACTTTGAGACCAAGTGACGACAAGGGGACACCCGCGGGTGGCGAAGCAGCAGACAAGCGAGGGAAGCGTTGTTGAACGAGCAGAGCTGGTCTCTGTCCTCTTATTCTCGACGGGGAATTAGCTGCGGCGGCTTTTCCGGGCGGAAAAAGGGGCACGGACTGCATGGACCGCGGAATGAGGCCAGCCGGGCGTTCCGTGTCAAGTCGAGAGACCCTCCAGGAATTTTTCACCTCGGCGCGACCCCCCGGGGCCCTCGTCATGTCCACGGCCGTCAATCTGCCACCTTGATATGATCGGGCCGCGTGACTTTATGGTTTAACGCCGAAGGTTGGCAGACCTCTGACTTGCTGAGGCTGAGGGAATCGTGGGAGGGGCCGCCATCGAGAGAAAATGGAAACTCCGATATCCTAGACCAACTTCCGACTCGGACACCCAACAACCCAAACATTCGATATTTTCTGACATCGCCTTCTAAGAACCTGATGATGAGTCTGTCAAATTGTCCACTCGGTGTCCTGTGAGAAGCGAGAGATAATCTGACAGATGCCCCGTCCCACCGCATTCGTCACTTAGTAAGTCGGCGCCTTGAACGTCTTGAATCATTCTCAGTGAGCTTATCCTGAGAAAGCTGGCAAACCCACTATCCATAATGTCGACTAAATCGTTACGAAAAGTCGGCCCATGAATCATGATGTAAGATAACAGCCTCCATCACCCAGCTCTCGTTGTTATCGTATCTCGTCCTCATTGGGCGCACCAGATCCGCTCCAAGTTTCATGTTAAGCTGACTCCACTTCATAGCAGTCACTTTTCGTGCGCACCCCTCATATTGCACTGCCTTGGATTTCGCGCGACATGACTTCAGCCTTCGTGGTACATTTCGACCTTTGCGATGTTCGCAAAACTGACAAATCCTTTCCGACGTATTCACGAGCGACACATCGGCACCCTACATTTCGACTACGTCATTTTGGCCTAGAGGCTAGACTTCGTCTAATAATACACAGGCAACGTTGTCTCGGAGGTTATCATTTCAGCGAAAAGACTAAAGGGGTAGGTTCGTGCTGGATCATCATTTGTCATTTGCCATGGCCGCCGACTACGGACCCGAACATTTCTGCATCTGCGACTCACTTGAAAGGATACGGTTATACATATGCCCCGATGCTAACCGAGCTATCTTTCTTGGTCTTGCATTCTCAGCGGTCTCGGCGAATAGCCGACTTAAAATCGGGAATACTATGCATGATATACCGCAGATAAGAAATCTACTTACTCCAAGTTCCCGTGCTGCCCCGGCCCCTCTGATCTGAATTGACTCACAAAATGACATTCCCACTCTACAGGAAGCGTCATTCCTTTTCGGTAAAGAGATCCAAGGGCCTTTTCTATGTGCTCCGATCACGACGATCGTCGTCCGGGGTTGACATTTGTTGCGACACTACTACGCTTCGTCGTCGAGCATGCTATCGCGCGTCGTGCGCGAGTGGGAGCCGAAGCCAGGTGGTTGCTGCAGATATCAATATCACAAGGTATGTGCATGGCATGACAGGATTGGATGGCGACATATTACTGATTTAAACCTCTACGTGGCGTATCATCAATCACATCTGTGTGTTCTCTGTGGCGGGGGTTCAATGATCATCATTAATATCAGCTTCTGGACTCAGCCCATATGCTCGCTCCGTTACACCGTCATGACATTGGCATGAAAGCTATCGTTTCCTCGCGGACCTGGATTAAACACCACTTATCGATCGACGTATTTCAAGCTGGTTGCCAAGAAACGTCTAATACCCGGTCCAATCGCTGACGGCGGCTGCCCAAAGGCGGACCGTGGTGCTCGTGCGATTCCGTTCATCCCGATTTCACCCGTAGACGGCCGCCCCCTTCTCTCACGCGTCAGTTGCTAACCCCCTTGCGTCTACGCTATCTCCGTGCCTCTGAAATTCCTTGATGGTACAGCGTAGGATCCGATGTTCTGGGCCGCCGCATTCACCGAGTCCACTCGTTTTCTTGTCCCTAGATTCCTTCAGATCGTTTCCCTGAGTCCCGTGCGCCAGCCACCGGCCGCCGGACCAATGTTTTCGTCGTGGTTCGTGGTTCTGCCACTTTCGCTGGCCTTGCCTTGGGACCGTGCTTGGGCCACCGAGGCGAAGACACGGTCCGACGTCGTGATGTTGGCTGGCTCTGGCCTTGATAGTTCATCTCACTGTAAATATATTGAACATCATTGCCAGGCAACCAGCATGCCTGGCCCACCGACGACTCCCGATTGTGGACGACGATAATTTATCAACCAATAATAGATGACTGGGTCTAGATCCTCCTACCTGCCTCGCGACCCATTTCGAAAGGAGATTTGTATGTGGCCGATCTCGGCGATCTCGATCGCTGTTGATAGCGTGTGGTTTTCTTCGATAGATCGGCTTCGATGGTTGTTAATGCAGATAGTATGTGTATCCCTACATGTCTTATCACGATTTACGCGACGAAACGTCCGCGCGTCGAACCAATGACGACTTCCGTGCCGCCCTGATACTAATCGCTACTGACTCGGCCTGAGCTGTGGACGGAGTGCTCACAAAGCAAGGGAGGCCGGTTCACGGACACCTTCCTCCGACTCTCGCTCTCTCCATATGCCTTTACTGTCGTATATTTCCTCCCATCCCTCCGAGTTCTTTGTCCTCGAATTTGAACCAGCAGCGCAATCCCAGGAGATCCACTTCACCACCTCGACCTACTGTCCGGGACGAGAGAAGATAAAGCCGCTTGCTAATCTTCTACCTCTTCCCTCCCCCTCCCATGAGAGACTATCTTTCATGCCTTGCCACCGCGTCAGATATATCCGAGTCGGCACCGCCATGGACCGGCGGGACCTCGCTTAACCGCGCCGGCAACCTGACGTGCGTGATCGTCGCGGGACCTCCCTGGCCGTCCAGCGACTCTCGTGCCTCGTTCGGTTGCACGCACGGCACGCGCCGTCCGCACCTTCATGGTTTGTCACGTGACGCGATGCGGTTGCCTGGAGGGCCACATTGGTCGGAAGCATCGAAGGTGGACGGAATGCCACGCGTTGGCGCACCACCTAAGTAGCAGACTATATTTCTCGACATAAGTATGGTCTACTATTGTTTTCACACTAGGTTTGCACGTTCACTTGGTCATCTTATCGGCTCGCTTGCCGGTGAAAGTTGCACGACTCTGCAGCTTCGTCAGAATTCTGTCTCGACAGGCCTGTTAGACATTTTTCAAACACATGCCGAACGCTGTCGGGACAGTTGTCGATACCAAGATCCCGATTAGCTTGGAGGAACACGCCAGAGTTCTTGAACGACTCTCACCAAGATCCACCCCTGCGTGGCCGGATCGAGCAGCACAACTCGGATACTTTGCTGTGCGTGGGCAGAATATTGCATTATCGCATTTCCATCACCAATACGCCTCGAACACTCCTGCCTTCACGACGCGGATCATTGGGACTGGCATGCTCGCGTACTAAAGAGCGAAAGGGGGATCCCCGCTATTTCCAACGAAGGCATCGCGCAACTTTCCTGAGTTAAGTGTGCATTTGGCCCTGTCGCAAGATCAGATTAGCGATATTTCTCCTCGTCCTGCACGATGCGAGCGAGTTACACACCAAGAGGCCCCGCGAGCTCGATGAGGAAACCGACAGTGCGTAGCGACGCGCGGTCGTCAAGCATAGCCGCGAATTTTTGCACGTAAACACCATCCTCCGAGCTGGAGGCTTGGACAGCTGGTAGGAGCTGATCGTCCGCGATGAGCGAGACCCAGAAGCGAACGACCAACCTGTGCTGAGCTGATCATCAGAATTCATCTTTATGGGCAATATACTTCCAACGTACTTGGATTGTGGAATCCAGCAATCTGAAGGAGATCGCACATCCGATACCGCCACAGGCTGTCTCTAGTCGTTAAAATTAGTTCGCAGCAGCGACAATTAGCGATCAGTACCACGAGACGACTAATACGTCCTGTTTGGCGGTGGTTTCATGAACCGCATCTGAAAAGACATCCACAGAGGGAAGGGTTTGGTCCTGAAATGGACCTCACTAGATGATGCCTCTTCATCATAATCAAGGAAGAACTTGTAACCACACACCATCCATCCGAAGGGGACGGGAGCCAGATCTCGTGTAGTCCGAGTTGAGACGTAGGGCTTGAACTCTGTCATGTTGCATAAGTGCTCTGTGACCGACGTTGTCAATCACAGGTGATGAACGAGGCGAGCAGACTTCATTGAATCTGCCCGCGCGTCGCGCGAGGCAAACGGGCGGAACCGAGTGAGCACCGGTCGTGGACGACTAGTACTGTATCAGCCGGGGCGGCGTATCTTGCCGAACGTGATCTTCCTCTAAGTGTTCCACCGACTTGATTCGCCTGCCGACGGGGATGTTCTCGGCGATGTAGCGCCCGATGTGTTCCAAGCACCTGGCAATGGTGTACACGATGGGCTCGACAGGCCAGTATTGGTATGGATCGGTCCAAGGGCAGTCACGGTTGGCCGGGCTTCGATTCCCTTGGTCGGAGTCTGAGGTCGACGTTGTGTCAGGGACTGTTGAAAAAGCAAGCTACATTCGGCCGAGAAACAGTTAGTAAGCTCAGACATCTCTTTTTTTTTTTTTTTTTTTTTGGACAAGTGGTATTTCTGTACGTAGTGGTACAGGAATACAACTATGTAGCAACCGCCTAGGCTAGTCCTACACAGAACACTTAAGACGGCAGGCCGGAGCCGCCGGTCCGAGGGAAAATGCATTTACGCACGCCCTACCGTTAGGAAGGGGGTGTGGGACTCAAGCGTCCGTCGGGTTGCCTCGGTCAGCAGAGGGCCGCAACGGCCTAATACCCACTAAAACCTCATGGTTGGAAGCCCAGTTTCGTGGTAGGGTAGGTGTTGTGGTAGTTATTATGGGTCTCCAGGTTTGGTCGATTAGTTTCGGGAGGTGGGGTCTGCGGGGCGCCGCGGCGCGTTGTCTGTCAATTTGTAGGCGGGAGGTTATTCGGTCAAGCCATCTGGCTTCGACTTCAGATGGCGTGTGTCGTCGGTTTGATATCACTCTTTCGCATCGTAGGGCCCAGATTAGGTGGGCGGACTCCGTTAGGATGATGCGGAGGAGTCTCATCTTGGGCCGTGATTGGGCCTGTTGGGTTGCGGGCTCGTTTGATGGGGGCATGAGGCTGCCTGCGCCAAGGATTAGGCCCATGGTCGGAGAGGGCCAGTTGGGGAGTGTATGTGGCCAGTGACGTTCGGCGAGGTTCCATATGGTTGTTTTTTCGGGGCTCGGGCATGTCAGTAGGATGTGGTCGAGAGACTCAGCTGGTGAGTCGCACCAGGAGCATTTTGCTCTATCTTCGTAGGTTTTGATGTGGAGCCAGAATTGTCCGATTCGGAGGGAGTTGTGCATGGCGCGGAAGAGGAAGGTTTGGACAGGTCGTCGGATGTCTGGGTGGCGGAGGTTTTTCCAGATGGTTGCGTTAGTTTCTAGGTTCGAGGTGACAGCATGGACCGCTTCTCGGGATAGGGTGAGGTTGTGGGAGGTCGAGTCTGTTAGTTTAGGGGGGCGGGTTTCGTTGGCGAAGTGGTATGCTAGGTTTTGTGTTGTTGTCAGTAGTTTAGCGCCGTTAACGTGGAAGTTATGGGGGACGTCGGTGTTTATGGTGTCCAGTGTCGGTTTGTGTGCTCCAGAATCGGCAAGTTTGTCTGCCGCTTCATTTCCTTCGTTTCCGGAGTGGCCTTTTTTCCATTGGAAATACGTCGGGGCTGCTCGGCGGCGGAGATGGTATGCGGCCGCTTGGAACCATCTGCTGTTCGCAGTTTTAGTCCATCCTTGGTCTTCCCAATTCTTAAGGTGTTTTGTGACGCCGTCGAGGACGTACCGTGAGTCGGTTATGCATTTTAGGGGGGCGAGGGGGTCCGAGAGTTGCAGGGCAACTACGAGTGCTGCTATTTCGCCTGTTTGGTTAGATTGTTCATTGCCCGGTACTCGGATGGCTCTGTTGTGGGGGTGGGCGTTCCCGAACCAGATGCCAGCTCCGCAGGTTGCATTCTCTTTGCCGTTATTGAAGCATGAGCCGTCTGTGTAGACCGTCGTGGTTGGGAATGGCGGGGCGTCGAGGCGCGGGTTTTCCAGGCGAAAGGCAGGTTCGTCGGAGTGGCGTTCGGGGTCGGTGAATATTCGGAAGGAGTCGTTGATGTTGTGTTTTCCCATGACAGAGGGGTCGAAGGTGACGTCGTCTCCTTTCTGAATGTTTGCTCGTCTGTTTTTTTCAAGCCGGTGGTGTGTTAGTGTCAGGCCGTCTCGGGCGGATCTCGTGAAGGGGTCAAATTTGGGTTCCAGGCTTCCGATGATGTTTCGCGCCAGGTGGGCACATTCATGCGGGTTCGTACATCCGGCCGTGCGGTCTTTTGTACAGTATTTGCACGGGCAGTCGGGGTTTGGGCGGTGGGGGGAGGTGTGATTCATTAGCCGTTTCGCAGTTTTAAGGAGGTTCTTTATGGTTCTTACTTCGTGGGTAGTTTGGAGGCAGGTCGTTCTGGTTTTGCGGTATATTTTTGGGGGCACGCCGACATGGAACCAGGCCGGGAGTTTCTTTTTTAGTTTTCGGGACAGCTTAATGGGGGCGAGTCTTAGGTTCACTTTCTTTGCGGTTTTCAGGAGGTTTATTACTTTTATTGGTGGTTGTATCGTCGTGGCACGGCGTTTCCCCCTCGGTCGTACGGTGGTGAGGAAGATGTTGATGTCGTTTAGGCTGCGGATGCCATCCGGTCGGATGCAGTTGATAATTGCGTCCGTCAAGAAGGCCCAGGTAGGTCGTTCTTTTTTAGTGTCTAGGTACTTTTTTAGCCAGGTTACATCTAGGGCGAGATTGCGTGCTTCTAGATTGAGGAGGTTAAGGCCTCCTTCGTGGCGGGGCCTCTGTAGTCGTTTGAGGCTGATAGGGGATGACTTATTTCCGTCCCAGATGAAGTTTCGTATGGTCTTTGTGAGTTCTGTCGTGACCGATTTCGGCATACCTTGTGCGCAGGTCAGGAATTGTGTCATTCCGCCTACCGTCATTTGGATAATAAGTCGTTTTGCGTCTAGGGTAGGGTGGCTGTGGTTCCAGCTGGTTAGGGAGTTTTTGATTTTGTCGATTATGGCACTCCACGGTTGTATCTGGTCTAGCTTATTTCCGATCCAGGCTCCGAGGACTCGAACCGCTTGCCCGTCGCTGGCGATTTTGATCTCCTGTTGGAGGGGTTGATCGCTGGGGTGTAGTTTTCTAGTGGTGAGGATTCGGTCGCGGTGTTCTTGTGATCCGATGGGTACGATCTCTGTTTTTTCGATGTTGAATTTCGCTCCGGAGGTGCGGCACCAACGAGATAGGATCTCATGGAGCGTGTCATAGCGGTCTGTCTCAGAGAGGTAGACTGTAGTGTCGTCAGCGTAGAGATTAATTTTGATCGGTGTCGTTGAGCCGGGGATTGTGAAGCCGTTTAGGTCGGGCGAGTTGCGGATAGATGCGGCGAGTGGTTCTATAGCTAGGTCAAAGAGGAGGCAGGAGAGGGGTCTCCTTGTCTTACGCCCCGTGTTACTCGGTAGGGTTTGCTAAGGATTCCATTCATTGCGACGGAGGTTGTGGCATGTTGGTATAGGGTGTCGACAGTTCGTATGAAGATGTCCGGCAGGCGGAAGGTTTTTAGGGTGTCCAGGAGGTACTTGTGGTCGATTTTATCGTAGGCTTTTTCTTGATCTAGGGCGACAATCACGCCGTTCTCTTCCATGTAGTCCGCATATGCGCACATGGTCTCGGCAAGTCGTATGGGGTCGAAGATGGACCTGGTGGGTATGAAACCGGTTTGGTCCGGGTGTATGAGGTCACACACATGGGAGGCAAGTTGCGTGGCAAGGGCCTTGGTCATGATCTTATAGTCGGTATTGAGGAGTGTGATCGGGCGGTAGTTTTCGATTTTGGTTTTGTCCTTTTTTTTGAAGATCGGGCACATCCATCCCACGGAGAAGCTTCCGTCCGGGTCCGTCCCTTGGAGTTGGATTTCGTTATACACTCGTTTGAGGCAGTCAATTACGTCAAAGGATGGTTTGTTGTGTTTTGTTCGTAATGTGTCAATTGATATTAAGTGTTTCCATACTTCGTATGGTATTCCGTCGAGTCCGGTGGCTGTTCCATTTTTGGAGGACATCAGGGCTGTGGTGACCTGCTCTCGGGTGATAGCGGAGTGCATCATGGACTCTGGGTCGTTGAATTTCTGTTTATTGGGTATTTCGTTCAGCATTTGTTGTCGGGCGTGTTGGGAGTCTGGGTCGTCACAAGTGGGCAGGTTTTTTTGTTGTAGGTTATCATGGTATGTACGTGCTATTTCCGCCATAGTTGTTGTTTGAGTGGTTAGTACGTCGGTCTGCGGGTCCCGTATCGCGTATATTATATCTCGTGGTCGTTTCACTGTTTGGGTCGCTGACCAGTATCGCCCGATTTTTTCCCCTTTCTCCTGCCATTGGGTCTGGGCTTTTGCGTACGCGTTTTGGTATCGCTTCGTTTGGAGTCGGGTCAGCTCATTTTGTAGATTTGTTATGTCTCGGCGGGCGTCGTTGTGGTTATCGAGGTCTGGATTTTGTGAGGCTAGTGTTATTTTGTTTTTTAGGTCGTCGATGCGGGCGCTCAGGCCGCCTAGTTTCCCTCTGGCTGCTTTCCGTACGAGTTCAGTGATGTTTCGTTTGAAGTTGGACCATTTACGCTGTGCGTGGAAAGGTTCGTTGGTGTGGTGGTCAGTGAGGTCTGATTGGAGTGTGATGCCAGACTCAATAATGCTCTGGGTGAGGTGTTTGTCGCGGACCAGGCCGAGGGGCCAAGTCCATCTGCCTTTCCCTACATATGGGAGCTTTGGCGGGACGAAACGGACTGTTACCATACGGTGGTCGCTGGGGATTACTGTTGTGAGGGTGTCCCAGTTGTAGAGGGAGTTCGTGAGTCGTGGGTGGGCATAGATGCGATCGAGGCGTGACAGGGACGCCGTGTTGCTAGCGAAGGTGTATTGTTTCGTATGTGGGTTTTCGGATCGCCATATATCTTGTACATGGATGCTATCTCGGAAGTCTTTGAGGCATGAGATTGCTGGTTCGTAGTCTTCGTGGGCTGGTGCGCGATCAATTGCATCTTCAACGATGTTGAAGTCTCCGAGCACTATATCGGGTTTGTTCGGTAGCGCTTCTATTTTCGTTTGTAGGTCGGTCCAAAAGTATGCGTGGGCATTGGGAGAGTTGGGGGCGTAAATATTTAGTATGGTGAGGTGTTGATCATTGTGCCAGTGGATGGAGATAAGTAGTGCTCGTCCCGGTGATAGATCTGTAACCGTAATGGATTGTGTAGAGATCAATTCTTTATTTATTACGAAAGCTACACCTGCCGATGCGCTCGGGTTGTGTGGGTCACTGGAGTGAATGATGGTGAGGCGTCGTCCGAAGAGTTTTTCTAGTTGGTTTACGTGGTCATGCGTTAGGTGGGTCTCTTGTAGGCAGAGGAGGCCGATACGGTGTTCTCGTAGGGCTCTGTTTATGGCAGTCCATTTGGACAGGGGGCCACGGCCACTGTCCGGGGAGGTTCGGCCTTTCATGTTTAATGTCGCTATCAGTATGTTGGCGCGTGAGCGCTGTTTTTTATTTTTTGTGTGTGTCATGGGGGACGGATTTCTCGTTTGGGTCGCCTGTTGGGGCTGGTTTGTATTTGGGGGAGAAGCACGCGAAGATGGGGGCCCACCACCGTACTCTCCTAGCGATTCATCGGAGGAGCCTGTGGCGGTAGCCAGGCGGCCTCCTTGTCGCTGGGGGAGGCTCGAACCAGTACCGGTATTTGGACCGTATGAATTGAGGTGGTTGGTGGTATGTCATTGTACTTAGCTGCGCCGTATGGCATCTCGGGCGAGCCAGGGGTAGCGTAACGGCTATCACGTGGATGCGTCATAGGACAACGCCGGGTCCGATAGTCCGGAGGTATCCTTTTTTGACTTTGGGTCCTACCCAGCGGGTCATCCAGACCTAAATAGGTCTCCGCTTGTTTGTGGGAACCGTAGCTTTCCTGTCCCGTTGCCGGTCAGTAAATGTGGGCCACGGTTTTGAGTCCCAGGGGGGTGTGGTGGAGTGCACTGATCGGTCAGGGCACGGGGTATCCATTTTATGTATTTACGTTTGTCGTACAGGTGAGATATGGTACGGGTAAAGGGTAGTTATTGGCGGTGGGTGGTATGGCTACGTTGGAGGGGTATTTTAGTAGTCGTCATTGTATGGCCTATAGCCTTGTCCACGCCCTCTGCCTCTGCCTTGGGGGCCTCTGTCTCTCTGCTGGTTTATATTTCTGGTCGAGGCCATTGTGGGGCCATTCCATCCTGGGAGTCTAGGGAACGGGCAGAGGCCTGCAGGATGGTCGTGCAAGTGGCACAGTAGGCAGGGGATGAGGCGGCGGGATCGGCCCGTACCTTCCATTGGGGTGGGGTAGGAGAGGTCGGCGAGGAAGATTCGCAGTTCAGTCCATGCAAAAGCTTTGGTGGTAGGGGGGTGGTCGGACAGGATGTTCCAGCGGGGACTCGGTGTTCCCCCAGAGGCTTTGGAGTCGATGCGGTCGACACGGACTGTGAGGATAAAGTTGTGTATCATGTCGCGCAGCAGGGCGTTGTCAGTTTGGGTCGCGGGGGAGTTGTCTTTTTTGCGGATGATAGACACCATGCGGTCTTTGATTTCGGTTTTCGCCCACTCGTGCTGTACGGCCTCGCGTACAGTCGTTGCGTTGGTTGACGTAACTCCTTGTAGGGTAAAGAGGAGCGCGGGGGGCTGGGTAATGGCGAAGGGGCGTGCCTCGAAGGAAATTCTATTGGAGGACCAGATACGCTGGTGGAGGAGAGCGCGTGTGATCTGTTCTGGTAGTTCGTGGACAAGGAAAGAGTTGGGCATTCCTCCTGGCTTGGTTTGCGAGGGGGTAGACGGTGAGACAGAGAAATTCGTTAGCGGCAGTCCCATTGTCGTAGCGATTTCGTTGATAGTGGTTCGGATGTTGGTGGCGAAGAGGGGGTGGTGGGTGGTGGGATTTTGGCCCTTCCAGTCAAAGGGGCGGATGAGGAGCCTCGTTTCTTTCGCGTTGAACCACCGTTTTAGGAGGTCATGGTCGACATGTTCAATCAGTTCGGCCCCATGCAGAAGCTCAATCGTCGGGAAACCTCCCTCGGGGACCGGCGTGAATTGTGACCCGAATGGGTTAGGAGGGGGTTCTGAGCGTTTGCCCACCGCAGAGCGGTTACTCTCGCTGGCGGCCAGGAAAGCTCTCATCTGGTCTTCGTCGGTTTGTACAAGAGGGGGTCCTGGGGTTTGCGCAGTTGTAAGTGCGGTGTTATCCTCAGTAAGGAGGTGGGAGGAGTGGGGCGGAGGGGTGAGGAAGAGGGTGGGGGCCAGCGGGTCTGGGGCGTGGATCGACTCAGAGATTCCTGGTGACATAGGGGGGTCTGGGATGATGTCCTCTAAGGCAGCCAGGGTGTTCATAGCGTAGGTGGTCATAGCGGGTAGGGGGGTGGGAGTCGGGGACGGGGTGAGATCCTCGTGTGCGGTCAGCGGCGAGAGGGTTGAGAACTCGGTCCCTTCTTCAGCGAAGGACGGGTTAAAGTATTTGGGTCCGACCGTTGGGGGGTTAGAAGTATAGGATTCTCGGACGGACGAGGGAGTTTTAGAGGTTCGTTGGGGGCCAGTCATGGTAGCGGTGGAGGGGATGTTGGGGGGGAGTTATATGGTGTGTTCGTGGTTGGTTGGCCTTGTGGTGGCGCTATATGAGGGCAGCGTGCTACTTGCGGGTCAGGGTGTTTGGAGTCAGGGGTGCGGTTCTCATTGATCAAGGGTCTAGGGGTGTACATGCGTGGTACAGGATGTTATCCGTAGATAGATTCTATGTCAGCTCGGGTAACTAATTCTTGTTGCTCTTTTACGATGAGCATCTCGTCTAGCTCAAGGTCACGTAGTGTAAGTGTTGTGGTAGGAGGTTTTGGGGCGTGAGGACGTGGTCCATTCCATTGTGGGATAGCTGGGAAGGGACAAAAAGCAGCATGGTGGGAAGCGCTGTGGCAGAGGTTGCACCGGACCTTGGTTACCAGCTGGGTGGTAGCGTCGGGTATGGAGAAGTCACATAGTAGGGTCTGTAGGAGGGACTGGATAGCCTTCCACGTAAGATGGTTGATGGGGAGGGGAATGGCCGTAATGCCGTATAGAGCGTATGGCGTTTGGGGTGTGGCATCAGTTCGGGTCAGGTCGGGTACATATTTTTCGATGGTAATGGAAGTACGGAGGGCGTCAAGGGATTGTTGGGGGGATGTGAGGCCGTTTTCGTTGGCGAGATGGTGGAGCCTTCCCAGGGGGGTTGGTGTAAACCAGGTTGCTCTTAGGGCCTTTAGTACGCAGTCTAGGTCCGCCGGCGGATGGACGGCAAGCGTGGCAAGCACTACTGGGTGTGCGGTCGGTGGGAAGTCGGTAACGTGGAATGTGATGTCGTTGAACGACCAGATTCTGTATTTAGTAAGGAGTTGGAGGTCGTTCTCGTTGATTCCATGTAGGAGGAAGGATTTTGGGGAGGTGGTGTTTGCGGGGGCTTCGTTAGGCGGGAGGATGCTTAGGGGGCTGGGGTGTTCGCTCCGTAGGGCGCTGGAGATATGCGTGTGGAGGAGGTGGTGGAGTACGGGGGTCCTGCCCGTCGTTTGGTCGCCGTTGAAACCAAAGACCTGTATGAGGGCTTTGGGACAGGGGATTTCTAACCATTGCGATCTGGTTGTGTTGTCGAGGTGGGAGAGCGGTTGGTTTTCATCTGTATAGTGTACGCGAGGGAAGCCTCCGGGAGGGGGGGGGGTAGGTTTGAGGCCGGTGGGTGTGGCCATGGGGTGTGAGGGTGGGGGCCGTGGCTGGAAGGGTTTCGCGTGTTGTTTTATGGGTTTGGGATGCGTGTGGGGCTAGCCGAGTTGGGTTCGTTTGCGCAGGATGTATTCAACAGGGTCTTGTATTTGCGAGGGGTAGGTGGGTAGAGGGCGTCAGGCGGGGCCCGAGGGTAGGTCTTTCTTTCAAGGTCCGAGGTTCGGGCGCGGGGCGTTTTGTCGTGGTGTAGGTAGTGGGGCGAGGATGTTTTCGCGGTTCTGGCCCAGCTAAGTGGTGCTTTTGGATCGCAGGTTCAGACGTGTCGCAGCGCAGCGGGGGTAATGGGCGTCGTTAGACGTTTTTATGTTTTTATTTCTCTCGTTTTCGTGGGGGGGCCAGACGTTGTCTGCCGTTTTGTGGCCTTGCCACCCTCACTGAGGCGTGGTAAAAACCGACCATGGTTGTGGTAGCGGTTCAAGGAGCCCCCCCGACGTCCTGTTTCAGGATACCGTGGACACCGCGCAAAATGATGGGCTGACGTATCGTCCTCCTTCAGACGTCCGTTTAGAGTCCGGACTGTCCCTAGCTGCTCGTGAACTGGCTCACCACGATCTCAGCTCTGAGCGTCGAATCTCGATGGTCGCTTGAAGAGCTTCGTCACTGGTCTCCGCAGACGCATCCGCATACTAGGGGAAGGTCAAAGAACTGGTGATTCGCTGTGGAAACTCGCCTCGTAAACCTTCCTTTCAGCTTAGAGCGAACGCAGGCGTTGATGGGTATGCGCCTCTGACCTGTTGAGTCTGGCCCTCCCAACGGAATTAGCGGACTGAGAACAGATTATGACCTCGCTGATCAAACAGGGCCGTAAGTAAGGCAGTTGTTGGTGCGAGCTCCGCCCATACTAGGAAGACCAGCCCCTGGATAGTTCAAGTTGACGGCTGCATATTGCGCCAGCAAGAACTAGCACTGGAGCTTGGACTTGCTATGCTCCTACATTCGTCACCGTGGAGACGCCTTAGTTGGATATTGAGGTGGTGCTTCCTCCCGTTCATTCTGCCAGTGTGGTCGTGGTCTACGTCGAAATTGGATGGATGATATTTGTTATGAAAATCTACGCAAGCTGAATATAGTGCGTAGCCGTGCTCAGAACAGTCCCTTCGAGATCCAGTACCGTACCCACGCCCGAGCGTCTGTCTCCCCCAATGGCTGCATCTTGGACATGGTACCACTGACACGCTGTGCCTCGGTCGTGCTCAAGTCCGCAAAACCCCCTCCCTCGAAGACAGATCCGTCGGTGTGCGTCATGACGAGTTCCTCCTCGCTGCGGGCCATGCCGCGGAAGAACTCGAGGAGCTTGAGCGCAGGCTTCGAAAAAGCAAAGACGTCCGTCAGCATGGCACGGCCGTCGCTGCCATGGGTAACCAGGCAGACTCACCATCTCGACGAAATCTCGCGCCGACGATCTGGCCGCTTCCTTCTCGAGGCGAACCATCCATTGTACGAACGGCACGACGGTCAAACTCTCTCGGGGCGTCCGTTTAGCCTCAACGATCGCGTCCCTGACGGAGGACATGACGTCCGACCAGCGCGCACGCTGAGGATTTACGATGTTGAGTGACTGAGGCGCCGAATCGGCGAATACAACGTCCAGCACGGCGGCTGCGACGTCCTCTGCCCGCATCCACGAGACCACCTAAGCATCGACGACGGTTTCTGTGAGCACCGCTCCGGTAAGCGGAGGGACTGTACCACGTACCCCCATAGAATCAGGGAGCGTGCCGAGGGCAATGCTGGACTTGATGAAAATCGGCACCCAATCCGTCGTCGCCCATGACCCGTTCGGTCCTCCGGCGATCTGACCGATCCTCAATGACGTCGCACGGAGACCACTCGCAGCAATAATCTGTGATATGAAAGTCAGGGACGCACACATACGGGTAAAGAAAATTGCTGGCGAACCCGTTCGCAGACATATTTCGACTCCGAGTACCCCGATCCCACGGCTGCGGACGGGTCTAACTGGAGTTCTTCAGGAAAGGGCCCCTTGCCACGGTCCCAGGACTGGGCCGTACCGATCGTAGACGTAAATATGAAGCGGAGAGACGTTCGGTGTTTCGCGTCTAACGCAAGATCAATTAGATTTCGGGTGCTCTTAATATTAGGCTCGAAAGACGCGAGCGACAGGTTGAAATCGAGGCGCCATGCGTTGTGGATGATGACGGTCACCGAGCCTCGTATCTAGACGTGGGGTAAGTGCCCGAACGCGGTGATAGTAGGTGACGGACCTCGTTGTATAGTTGGGCAGAGAGGCCGCAGTTTGCCAGAGATGCATCAGCTTCGACATACACCAACTTCCTAGAACTCAGCAGGTCGACAGAGATAGCTTTGTCGACAAAGGCAGAGCTCTGTCGTTTCTCCATAGAGGATGACGAGGATGGTCTATTGAGTGCATATACCCTTTCGACCTTCGGGTTCTCCAAGACCTGTGCTAGGAGGAACGACCCCAGCCCGCCGGTGGATCCAGTGAGTAGCACGACTGCACCGGCTTGGTGCGTAACATCGCCGTTCGTCATCGGCAATGCAGCAGACCCGGAGAGCCCGAAGGAGTATTTCTCTATCATGGCGTTCACCGCTGCAACGTACTGTATCTTCGGGTCCAAGTTCTGTGAATCACCACGTTCGTTGACGAGGTCAACAATCCGAGCCGCGAGAAGGTGGAGAGTCGGGTTCTCGAAGATGATATTTGGCGAAACACGGGAGGCCGTGCTTCGGATCTGGACGTCTGACGACTTGCAAAGTCCATTGACGATCCGATTTCGGAGATACGTGACGCTCAGACTGTAAGATTTGGCTGAGAGTACATCCTGGCTGCTAGTCTGAACACCTCACCTGTCAAATCCTTGCGCAAACAGATCGGAAGTGGGTTCCAGGTTACGCCCCTGACTGATTGTGCTTGCATGCTCCATCAACCAGCCCAGCACACCCTCAATTGTCCATGCACGCGGACCAACAGGTCCGTCGAAGGACAGATCAGTACCTTCCGCTTGGATATACCTTAATCAAAAACGAGTTCAGATACCCTGGCGCAAAGGCCGATATCATGCCCTTACAGAGAGTTGATCTTGGTGCCATAAGCCTTGATGGTCGCCTTCTTCTGCACCGTTCCTTTGGGAGTCCTTATCATCGGCTGTTCGGAATCTATGATCAAGATCATTTCTTTGAATATTCTACCGAATGCAGGTGCAATCCTGTTCGCTTTCTCGATTGTGGGCCTGTGTCGCGATCAGTACTTATCTCCGCGACGAACCCACGGGGAAATCTAGCAACGAACCAGATGCTGTCCTTGAATAGAGCGACAACTTCGTCGTCAAACACATCGACAGCATATCCAAGGCGGGGTTCCACCAAGATGCCGACCTGATTCCGCTCTCGTCCAAACATAACCACCCCTTGAAGCAGCGGATTCGTCATGATTATGTCTTCCATCGGAGTAGGCACGACTTTTTCTCCAGAAGCAAGGGTGATTACATCGTCAGCTCTCCCGATGCTTTGGTAAGCCGACCAGGTCAGTGGTAAAGCAAGAAATCCGATGCAAAGAAGAAAACACACATCTTCCAGAAGTCCTTGGTAGGATGCTTGATGAACAAATCCGAGGTTGCGTACCCTTTCACGTCTGAAAGGTTCTCGATCGCCATTTGATTGTTCTCGCTCGTCTACGTGTACTGTGAGCAGGCATCTCAACGAACAAGCGAGTGACGTACCAAGATCTGGCATTCATACGTGCCGTCGTCCTGAGGCACCCACCTCACGCGGACGTGGTCCATGAACCGCATCCACATCCACTCTCTGTCGTTGATGTCCTCACTCTGACGAATGTAGGTAGGACAGCCAAATTCCGTTCCGCCGTAGAGGGTTGAGATGTTAACACCAGCAGCCCATAGTGCATCCCCGATCTCATATGTCAGTGGGCCGCCGGCATATATCTGCGGAAGACGGTGGTCAGGTACCTTCGTTGAGTGCCTCAGTGAAACGCTCACCACTTGATCGAGCTTCGTGAGTGCCCCGACAGAGTCTGATGACGTGGCCCATTGTTCCAAGAATGT
>JBBPMC010000733.1:0-17151 GCA_038090115.1 Strobilomyces echinocephalus
CTTTTTCAAGTGAAACATACAACTCACAATCGGCTGCGCCAAGAAAGAGAAGAAATGTCCAGACCAAGAAGACGGACACGATTTCACCTTGGGACCATATAGTATAGGCTGGAAGCAAACGTGGCGGACACTCACAGCTCTGTGATCACAGAATTCAGTACAGTTGTCTGTCAATATGAAGTGAAAATACCTTGTTACTGACGGGAAGGATGCTGTTCATCACTTACACCGGCGTCATCGATAAGTTGACGTTGTACTTGAGAGTAAAACATACATATAAATGGAATCCTGAACACCCAACTTAGTTAGCTTTAAGTACGTGCTACGTGATGGCTGTAAACTCACACGAAACCATAGAGGCCAGCATATCGAACCTATAACAGTGCTCAGCTTGCTTTACTTGGGCTGCCTCTGGTTCCCTGGGTCTGGTCCCATCCAAACGGTAGCAGCCCGCCACGTCCGCACACAGTCTTTGCGACTCCTCATGTTCGACTTTAGGCCGCGCTCGACGAGTATGCACGCATCGATGACATGGACGAGCGTAGCCACGGTACCGGGACCCGACAACCGGCAGGTGTCATAGAGTATGGTGCCGAAGCAGCAGGAGGCGTGTCAATTTGTACTGTTCGGTCGCGAAACTTCGCGAGGCCAACTAGTTTCGGCGTGGGCGATATCGATGGCCACCCAAAATGATTGTTTTTTTTTTCGGAACCTAGACCATAATGTCTCTAGGCAATCGTGAAACGATTGCACAGGATGGTTGATCTTATATCCGCTGATTCTGGCAGAGAGAATGGTGTACCCGGTCGAACAGAACGCAGACTACTAACCATGGTCAGCTCCCTGGGATCTGGAGGAAGGTCGTCAGAGCAGCCTCAGCGACTTGATATCGTCCTTCAGGAGTCCAACGTGTGGCAAATCCACATGAAATTCAGCGTAGCCCTTTGTATGTCATCACTTTCTTAAGGAGCAGATCACGCATCCATGCGAAACGATGACGTTCGATTATTGCGACGTTGCCGGGGTAAACAACCTAGTGGTTCCGAGTCGTTCTCGCCGATCTCACTGGACAGCACAAAAATATGCCCTTTTTCGATCAACTTGAAGGGCGATCACGTCGTAGCAATCCATGTCCATGAGCCGAACAAACGATTTGCTTGCGCGATCCGATGTCCGCATGGCAACAGAGAGAGAAGCTTGAGTTACTATGCAGCAGGAGGTACTGAATCAGTTTTTGGAGGAGAGCAGGGGGATTCCGGGGGTGGGGCAAAGAGGCTTGCCGGGACTCAGAAGGTGGAAACACACGATCACGAACGAGGTGGGCACCGTGTGGGACAATCAGTTAAGGGGAACTTGGGTTGGGGTTGCGAGTAGGACTCGGAGGATGCGAATGCACCACATTGAAGAGGTATGGTACTTCAAGTCACTAGTGGAAGATGATGCCTGGAACAGTGTGACCATGTCCAGGGACAGCCTTGATTCATCACTGGCAGAAGCATCCAGTGCACGAAGTCGGCCAACACCCACAATTCAAAGATGACAACTGACAGCCTGAACATGGACACATGGACACATTAGGGTCATAGCTAAGAAAAAATAGCTGGATCACTGGACCATTGATGGAACATTTTAATACAAAGACAGTATGTAACTGTAACTGTAGCTTGGTTTCAGAGCTGCTAGGCAGTCTTGCTGAGCATCTGCCTTATCCTTGAAACAACGGGAAGCCTGAGTGTGGCATAACCCGGAAGGCTTCGAGGCATGCCCATCAGATGATGTGAGTATGAAGGGCTCACAGCAGCTCTAGAAACATTATCACGTAGCACTTCCCACAGCTCCTGCTCCAATCTCCCCAGCACTGATACACTGACACCGATCCTTGGGGGGTCCCATGGAAACATGATGCCATGTGTACCAGGCAAGACAAAATCTGTTCCTATATTCTTACTCAGCCAGTCACAGCACCAACAACATTTCTTGCTGACAGCGATTGAGGGGTCCACTACCTCCGCCACCTCATCTGTATGTCAATACTTGAAATTCAAGGGAGCAAATACTAGAACCCACCAGCTGGACAACATGCTGCATTGCTGAGTCCTCAAGCTCCACACCAAGAGCATCACTTGTTTGGCCAAAACCAGTACGAGCATAACTCAACAGTCCCACAAGGGTGGCTTCAGCATGGACACAGCCAGAAAATGTTGTTGAGTATCGACATTCAATTTCATTCAAGATAGCCTGATGCTGATTCTCCATGAAGGGGAACCGTGAAAAGAATCCATCACATATTTCTTCCAGTGACAGGACTGAGGTTGATGCTCTGGGTGCTTCAATAAGACAGACTTTGAGGTTCTTTAGAAGCTCAGGAAACACTTGGTCTGCACAAAAATTGTTGACTGCAGCATGCCACACAGTAACAAGCTGCAGATAATGGAAGGCCTCCTGGCCTTTAGTCTCCTGCAGTCCATCCATCATGTCTTCATCTGGTTCATAATTAGCTCAGCTCAGAGAGTAATGTTCAAAAGACATGCCTGTCTCATCAACTTGGGGAAACAAGTGGTTAGCTGGAGCCTACACCATCCAGTGATGACAACACATACTGTCCATTCCCATGAACACAGTGGCTATACTTGAGATCATGCTCGTTCGAGTCAATAGATTCTTCACAACATTGGCCTTCCAGAAAATGAAGGAGTAGAGATAGCAAACTGCTTCATTCAATTCATTCATTGCCTCTTTCAGTTCTTCTGCCATTGGATTCTTCAGGCTCCTGGCCTTCTTCACTTCTTCAATTCCCCTGTCCACCTCAATCAACAAGCCAGCCAGAAGCTTGGACCAAGCACACTTCGTTCGATCAGAAAACTCGAATTGCAATTGACCTTCAGTTATTCTTGAAGGTATGTCGAGGGCCTCAGTGAAATCCAGGAGCCATTCCGAACCCTTGACCCATGAGAGAGGAAGCTCTTGAAGATTCGGGTCTGGGTCCCACTCCCTGATCACTTCATACAACCGCTTTCCGTAGCAAAGCCTGCAATCTTGTTTGAAACGTGCTTCAAATTTATGGAAGCTTTTGGTAAGGAAGAAAATCTCGAGCGCCGTCTTCCGCGCGGTAGGATCGTCTGCAAGTGGGTCGAAGGTCGATAGAACTTCCAACACCTCCTTGATGTGACGCACGAGATCAGAATCCTGGCCCCTGTGAATCAACGGAAGAATGAATGCGTTGCACGTTATCTGAAACTCAGTTATTGGATCATACGTTGTTTGTACATCATCTTTATCCACAACTGTCAGGCGAATGTTTTGCACCGGGGAGGTGGAGTCCGGATTCTGGGCTGCGACAACTGCCCGTACTCGCTGCCCCGGAGAAATCGAGCCAGCGACCGCGACAACTTGCGTGTCACCGTACGTTAGGAAGGTAGTAAGGTAGCGTAGGAAAATGGATGTCTCTTTGTATGGTGTAGGCGGTTTTTGTACGTTGAATTCATGCAGAATGCTCGTGAGGGAACGGATGCGCCTTCCAAGCTCGTGAAGTTGCGAAGTTGTGGGTGACTCCATGGCTCGTCAGAGGTGGAGACAACTGTAACTAGCAGCGCCACCTCTAGACAATGTGTACTATGTAAGCAAGATGATTACTTGTCGTCATCATGATACGCTTTCTCGATGATATCTATATTATGCAGCTCCAGCTCCAAGTTCACGAGGGCCCTCGTTAAATATCACTGTCCTATAGGCCATGACTCTGGGACTATCCAGAGGGATATGCTGCATACTATGCATTAGGAGGTAGTCGGCTGTACTTGCTGAATCTTGGCGATGCGTCATCCACCGCAGCTGGAGTCATTGAGCTCACAGAGATATCCGCGGACATCACATTCCAAGACGTCATAGCATCCCGGAATTCCACGCCGATCCGTTCGCTCGCGACGGGTATAAACGAACAGCCTCTCGACCGGGAGAGTCACCCCATGTCTCATTCCCATCACTCGTTGTCGCCACTTCGATGTGTGCTGCTGGGGTACGCTTGCGAGATCCACGCCTTGGAAATCGCACGTACGTCTCGTCCCTCCGCGTGCATGGGTTGAACTGACCGCTCGCTACTGTTACAGTCCAGCTGGGGGGAAATATCTCAACCCAAAGCCGGCACAGAAATTTCTCCGCTTCGGGAGTTCACCTATCCTGGACCTCACCGACCGATCCAGTGGATGACCGGTTCCACGTCTAGCCAGTCTCCCGGCGTCATGGGTCGATGCACCCGCAAACTCCTGTTCGGAGGAAGAAAGGCTCGACACCACCAGCCGTTCTGCCTCTATGTCGCTGGTAGGCTGGATCAAGGGTGGCTGAGGTTCGCCGTGGACATGTTCGACCCCGAAGGCGAGCCTGAACGGTGCGTAACGTGTTGACTCTGTGTGTGTGGTGCGTTCATGTGACGATCGCGCGCTAGCTGTTCTATCCCGGCGGTCCTTCGAAGCCTGCCGCGTCGCTCTGTCTCGGATCCGCTATGACCATCGTTGTAGTGCCGTTGCTACCCACCGGAGGAGTCCCATGTGGCATCGAATCAACCGCATCAAGTGTCAGCGACATCTTGCCTTTGTTTCTGCCTAAGGGAACTTCACTGATGCAGATAGGACTCGCCGTGCCAACCTCCATGAAGACGTCGACGTAAAGCTAGTCACCGACAGGCCCTCCTCAGAGGGGATGTTTCCGTACGAGTCTCCATTCCAAGGTGTCAATACACAGTGTGCGCAGCGTGCAACTACTCCCATCCTTTGACCAGCGTTAAGTCTTTTTCGTGCCTGTGTTTCTCATGCTAAGACATCTTCATATCAGACTGGTTGTAGATCACCGAAAGGCGACCCGAGGAACATTATATAGGTCTGGAAGGAGATGAGTCATGCGACGGTAATTGTGTCTTGGCAGTGGGCCCCAAGCTTGTCATGGATTGACATTAAGCGCCATCCGAGACCTATTTGAACCGTGTGTAGCACATTGGCTCTATGTATGCGGTGTGTTTCCGTCTGACGAAGGCGCCAGCTCTCACCATGCCGTCCTTCAGGACTCTTGACACGACCCTTTTGGCCCTGTGGCTCTATTGTACCTCGGACGCCCCTCGCATTCGCACTCGTGCGTGCCTCACATACCCCCCTCCCACAGATATGGAATAACAACACCGAATGACACGCGACCCGTTGGTCCTCTTGCCGGAGTGGTCCTTGAGCTCGAAAAGCCCAACATCGCTCCAACATTTGCCTATGATATCAAGTATGACCTGGCGTGGTCCTTTAAACGACCTAGGGGTGAGGTCTTTCATACGAGTTTCCCTTTCGAGGTGCTGACATAGCAGGTGCTTTTTGTGACAGACTCGCTCTGGCTCTGGCAGACTGGGGCTTTGTATGGTACATGGGGCAACATAACATTTGGACTTGCATGCACTGCATGGATCATGCGACAGAAATGCATGTCCATCCGAGTCTCTGGTTACCGTTCGATCGCATTTGAAGCAGTCTCGGGCGTTGTACCTTATGAAATGGATATTGCCGAAGTCTATGGACCCTCCGAGTACGACGTTATCTCCGAGACCGGACGAGCATCTACGCGATAAGTTGGTGCGAATATGTGCACGTGCGTGGATTCACCCCGTCCTGTCGCCAACTCATGGTCCTTTCAAGTTCGAACCCCGAACCCCGCTGTCGGCCGCCCTTCGCGACTAGGAGAAACGAGATGATGCCAGCGGGTGTGGTCTGCGTTTGATGGACCGTTGTGGTCGTTGAGGTTTCAAGGATTGGTAGTGATGGTGGCTTGTTTAAAGTGATGATTCGCTGCTTGGTATATTCTCTCTATATCAACGGCGAGTGATGTGGCACCTTGAAGTGCGAAAGCAGGGTTTTTCATGGTCTGTGGATATTCTGACAAGAGCATCTGTATGCGAGAGTGCGCATCGTATAGTCGAAGTGAAATCAGCACGATCACCCTGCCGATTCTCCGCGTCGTATTCTCCTGAGAGGTATCGTTGAAGGATGCTCCGCGAACGCCAATGGAGTTTGGCCGCCTACATAGCCTTCGGAACAGTCGATTCGGCGTACGACTGCGCTGACGAAGGACTCTGCAGTGACGCCCGCTCCTTTCATGATCTCGGACTTGTTTGTTTCTTGGCATTCGGTTCTTCGCTTTCTATCGTCATGTTTCATGGATGCTCTAACAGAAGTGGTCTGCTCGCCGGTCGTAGGTACGTTCACATAGCTTACCTATTTGTCCAGTGGTCGCCTCCAGCATATCTTATCGAATGAAGTCACTTGATCCTATTATCGTGTCTTGCCCCGTCAGCATACTGCCGAAAGTCGCCGTCGTTGGTTCGTTGAGCCCGCATGGATGGATAGCGGCGAGGTAAGGAGTCAACAAAAGACGCTTTTGCCACCTAGGAAAGCGATGTGATCCAGATCTGACAATCGAAAGCAGCGGGGTGAGTACCTCGACCGTCGCTGACAAGAGATGTTTGCGTCGAAGTGGGGGGGCCGATATCAGGCCTTGAAATAGATGGGTGCAAAAAGGAATGCGGTTCCCAAATCCCGCGACTCGATCGATGCGTTAAGCTCCTCGCGACAGTTTTCTGGTGTTGGACGTCGAGTTCCAGATAGTAGGCGAATGGGGCACTAGATTCTTCTGGTATGCATTCACGACCAACCAGAGAAGACGCACCTCCAGGAGGTCCAAGATCGTTGGCGGTGCCCCATCCAAGCGCGTCCATGGCGTACGTTGGGGAGGGCCAGACCCAGGGAACCGAGGGCAACACCCGCGCTATGGATGCAGACTACGACATGCTACGAGTTGGAACGTTCCTGGGAACGGGTGATGAAACATTCTCGGCTGCGAGCACTTTCAGCGCAAATGAAGAAAAAGGAATGCAACCACTCACGCAAGAAGGCCAGAGGACTCCTCAGCGGCTTGCGATGTACGCTCCTCTTTTCTGAAGGAACGTGCATTTCGTCACGCTTTCGTCGCTTCTCTGCATTGCGCGTGGTCAGTGCACGTTACGTGGAAAACGATCTGCGTACCACGAGGGATTGATATCACTGGAGAGAAACCGTCAGCGTCGACGCACTCTAGGGCTAGAATGGGCGTCAGAAGGCTCTCGCAGTCGCGCATTCCTCGAAGTGCGGTCTCGAGTACGATGGAGGAGTCCGACAAGAAGCCGACGCTGGTGTCGGTGCGTTCGAGCGCCGGAATCGGCGCCAAAAGGCTCTCGCGGTCGCGCATTCCCCGGAGTGTGGCCTCGAGTACGATGAAGGAGTCCGACAAGAAACCGATGTTGGCGTCGGCGCACTCGAGCGCTGGAATCGGCGCCAAAAGGCTCTCGTGATCCCGCATTCCCCGAAGCGTGGCTTCGAGCGCAACGAAGGAATCCGACGAGAAGCTAATGCTGGCATCGGCGCGGTCGAGCATCGGGATCAGTTCCAAAGGGCTTTCGCAATCGCGCATTCCTCGAAGGGTGGCTTCGAGAGCGATGAAGGAATTCGATCCCGGTTCCGCGGAGGCAAGTTCTTGCGCCGGTACTGGCATTGGTCAGACGAGAGCCGTACGGACGTACACCGACTACTCACGTTGCGAAGGGGGCGCGGTCACGGTCATGACAGCACGCGCGATCGTCTGGGACCTCCCCTCACTGGCGGATGGGCGATTAGCAGAGTCGATGTCTGTAAAACGACATGAAGCCTTCAACGTTGGTCACGACTGGCTCCGGTAACGACGTACTGGCATCGTGTGAGCCTCCGTCGATGACAGCAGCAAGCTTGGGTAGTTGCCGTTTCCGAGGCGCTGGCAGCCTCGACCGAGGTCGGGGTAGTGCGGAGGCCTCTGAAGGCGATCGCATGCCAGACTCGCGAATCTTGCTGCTGAGGTCCGTAGACCGCCCAGCACCAGGCTGGAGTGTCGTGGCGAAGTCGTGGAACGGCATGTTTTCTTTACCGCTGCCATTTGCGGCCATCGAGCATGCCATGGGTGCCGGGTGAATAGACGTCGGCCTCGAGAGCATCTGGTCAGCGCCAGGCTGGGAGATGTTGATGCAGTCGGTGGCCGTAGCGAGGGGTTTCTTGGCCCTCATTCCTTTAGCTTTACCCTCGTGAGCAAAACAACGATCGAGAGAACGCGACACGTACCGCGCGCGGTTCGCGTGGGCCGAGGATGGCGAAGCTACAGGCACGACACGATACACGGCGCATGCTGAGTCTTGCTTAGCGACGGGACATATCTTCACCTCTGTGTATAGGGGTCGTGTTAGCCGTCAACGGCCTCTCGGCTTGAAACGAGCGAACCTTTCGCCAACTCGATCCCGTCCACAGGCATCGTTGCGACCTTGACAGCAGAAATCTCTTCTCGGATGGCCTTCATCTCCTTATGGAGGAGATGGATCTTCAGGGAGGCGTCGGCCTTGCTGCAAGTGACCCGGGCTCCATGGCATTCCAGCGCCAGCCGCACGTCCTTGATCGCCCGACGGAGGCTTGCGAACGAGTCTTCTCGCGTCTTCTTCGCGTCGTCGAGTTCGGTGGTGAGCGCCTTGATCTTCCTCTCGCAAGACACCGTTTCCCGCTCCAGACCTGCGATGCGATCCTCTTGCGACACTACGCGTTCGCGCAGCTCGCCGACCCGTCGCACGAGCACTCCGGGTCCCTCACCACAGGCCGACGGCGCGGGCGTCCGAGCGTCTTCGACCGCGGAAACGCTGCCCTTGAGACACGACGTCGGACATGAGGAGGGTGAGCTGAACGACGAGCCCAGCGACCACTTGGTACAAGAAAATAAAGGCAGCTTTCAAGCCAGACGTCGCAACGCTACCAGACCTTGGATCGGATGAAGTGGAGAGTAGGGTTTCATTGCGGATAGAGTTCGAGACCGTAGACTCTGTATCTTGGGGGGTGGACTGCACCAGGACTAGGTCAACTCCGCGCCGCCGCGGCGTCTGAATGGGATCGAGACCGTGACACATGGACGCAAACGTGGAGGTGCTCGACGGGGTAGCTTGGTGATGAAGTGCAGCCATATGGTAAGCAGGTAGAGTGCAGTAAGAGAGGAGCGCGGCGGAGAGGGAAGATGAGGGAAGGAATCAAAGATGAGACTGAAGATAGGGGATGAATCGTCTCGGCCTGCCTCATCGTCTGAGACCTAGAGCCTGGGGTCGGGTCGGGCTTGCGAGGGCCTAGGCGCACCTTAATCGTCGGCCTGAGACATGATTGAGAGGTCGGATCGGGTCCAGGTCTGGCTCGCCGCTCGTTGTCTGCAGACTGCCAGTGAGACCGATACCAAGTGGGGCCTGGGTCCCTCCGAGCGGTGTCTGGGGTTCTGGCGCAGTGGCTGGCGCCCTCGTAGGTAGTCGCATGTCGTAGTCCGCATCCATAGCGCGGGCATCTGACAGATGAGCCGAGTCCTCCGATTCCTGGAGCAGCACCCTCTTGGACGGTCAGCGTATAATCCCCGAGTTCGTCACGTAGATACGTATACATTGTGGGGTAATTTTCATAGACCTGTGGGACATGAGCCGTGGATGGAGCCGTGGTGGATGAATGAGGGACGTACACTCGCGTCAAGATGGGAACCGAACGGAAAGTCGATGTTCCTGAACCCTGAGGCCTGATGACCCACGCCTTTCAGTAAACGTGAACCAGGTCGATGTTCACCGCGGGGATGAACCAGAGACGCTCGTGGCTGCGGAGAGGAACCCACTGGCAGCAACTTGGCGTCTTCGAGGAGAGCGGGAATCGTTGTGAATGCGATTTTCATGATCGGCAGCTAGGGGAACACGGTGTCGCGAATGTAGCATCGTCGCGTCTCAGGCTGACGCCGGGCGATGCGTCAGCTAGATCGCCAATAGTCTCATCCCCCCTGTACGAACGTATGTCCCACTCGCAGAATGACTGCCCAACGACATTTCTTGTCTCGTGAGGGAACATTTTCTTGTGACGAGACCAAGATGTATTGTAGCTCGTGTATGTGTCTAAGTTGTTCCATTGTTCTGCAACAGGGTTTGGAGTCACGGTACAAAGACAGTAAAGTGTAACTGCAGCTATAGCTTGGTTTTAGAGCTGCAAGCCAGTCTAGCTGAACATCTGCTTGATCCTTGAAGTAACACTGGTCTGAGACTTGACCCTGGGAAGATCTGGAGGGTTCTGAGGCGATCCCATCGGAGAGCTCTGACGTGTGTATGAAGGGCTCACAGCCTTCGCAATATTATTATGTAGTTCATCCCACAGCTCCCGTTCCAATCTCCCCAGCACTGATACACAGACACCAATCTTCGGGGGATCCCATGGAAACATGATGCCATGCGTACCAGGAAGGGTGAAATGAGTTGCAATATTCTTACCAAGCCAGTCACAGCACCAACAGCACTTCTTGCTGACAGCGATTGGGGGGTCCACTACCTCTGTCACCTAATTTGTATGTGAATACTTGAAATTCGAGGGAGCAAATTCTACAACACACCGGCTTGACAACATGCTGCATTGCTGAGTCCTCGAGCTGCACACCAAGAGCATCGCTGGTTTGGCCCAAATCAGCACAAGCATAACTCAACAATCCTATCAGGATGGCTTCAGCGTGGGCAGAGCCAGAAAACATTTTCGGACAACGGCGTTCGATTTCCTTCAAGACTATCCCACGCTGTTCCTTCATGTGGGGGAACCGCAAAACAAACTCGTCACATGTTTCTTCCAGCGACAGGACTGAGGTTTGTGAGTTGGGTACCTCAACAAGACCGACTTTGAGGTTCTTCAGAAGTTTAGGGAACATTTCATCTGAGCAAAAATCGTTGACTGCAGCGTGCCATGCAGTAACCAGTCGCAAATAATGGAAGGCCTCCTGGCCTTTAGTCTCCTGTGGTCCGTCCATTATGTTGTCATCTGGTTGTGTCATAATTAGCACAGCCAAGTAATGCTCGAAAGACATGCCTGTCTCATCGACTTGGAGAAGCAAGTGGTTGGCTGGAGCCCAAGCCACAGGAGTTATGCTTAACAGCATGGTTGTTCGAGTCAGTAAGCTCTTCACAATGTCCTTGCAGGAAATGACGGAGTAGAGGTAGCTGACAGCTTCATTCAATTCACCCAATCTCTTTTCCAGTTCTTCCGCCGCTAGATTCTTCAGGTTCCTAGCATTCTTCACTTCTCCGATGCCCCTGTCCACCTCGGCCAACACAGCACCCAGAAGCTTGGACCAAGCACGCTTCGTTTGATCAGAAAACTCGAATTGCAATTGGCCATTGATTCTTCTTGAAGGTATGTTGAGGGTCTCAGTGAGGTCCAGGAACCCTTCCGAACCATTGACCCATGAGAGAGGAAGTTCATGATGATCTGGATCCGGGTTCCACTCCAAGATCACTTCATACAACCGCCTCTTGTTGCAAAAGTTGCGATCTTGTCTGAAACGTACGTCGAATTTATGGAAGCTTTTGGTAAGGAAAAAAATCTCGAGCATTGTCCTCTGCGTGGTAGGATCGCCTGCAAGTGGGTCGAAGGTTGATAGAACTTTCAACACTTCCTTGATATGACGCATGAGATCAGAATCCTGGTCGCTGCGAATCAACGGAAGAATGAACGCGTTGCACGTTATCTGAAACTCAGTTATTGGATCATACGTTGTTTGTACATCATCTTTATCCACAACTGTCAGGCGAATGTTTTGCACCAAGCCTGAAGAAGTGCGGTCCGGATTTTGGGCTACAATAACGGACTGTGCTCGCTGCTCCTCCGGAGAAATCGAGCCGGCGACCGCGACTACTCCTTTTGTCTCCGTGTCACCATATGTCAGGAACGTAGTAAAGTGGCGTAGGAAAACGGGTATCTCTTTGTGTGATGCACCTTTTTGTATGCAGTACCTGTGTAGGATCCCGGTAAGGGAACGGATGCGCCTTCCAAGCTCCTCTCGGTCCATGGTTCGTCGGTTCGTCAGGAGGTTAAGGTTAGCAGCGCCACCTGATCGACAATGTGATGTGTAAGCAAGGCACATTATACTTACAACTCCAGCTCGAAGTTCGTGGAGGCCTGTATGCTTCACAGACCTCATGCTCAAAACGGGTTACATGCACCGCGGCCATGACCTCACATCGATGACATGCTGGTGACGGCAACAGCGCGACACGACATGGCGACAGCAACGCTTCGACGCGATGCCGCCGTATCGTCCGACAGACGAATGGGCAATACATACATCGCGTGCAGTCTAATAGTGCGACTTCGACGAGCGCTACAGCATATCCAGCATGTCCACGCTACGTATTAGCTTGTCCAACATCGCCGGCGTCATCTCCTGCATAACCTGCACGGCGATCAGAGTCCCACAGCGACCCTCTTGTACACATTCACGTTGCGAGCGCCTGGCGTGAGCAACAACGCACCGAACGGCTGCTTCAGCCGAGCCATGACTCCAAGGGCGTCCATTCGTCTGTCGGCCTCCAACACAGTCGACGGAGGACGAAGGGATTGGGCGTCGGTCACGAGGCTGGCTGTGTCTCGAGAGCGTGTCGAATACCGTCCGCCGAACAACCCGAGGCGAGGAAACAGTCGAGACCTTCCTGTTTTCGGATCTGCCGACTCTGAGGTGATGCCAGGAACAGCGAATGATCCTCCGTGCATTCTTCTGGTATCGTTTCGATGTCACCGCCGAGGGGCTGTCCTTCAAGTAGGGTGTCGGTGCCGACGCCGACTGGCTGTCGAGGAGGAAATCGATCCATGGATGAACGAGCACCAGACACCTCAAGTGGGAGAGATCCTTGTCGGTCCTGATCTCCACGATCCCCAGCGCACCTGTCTGTGCGCGGAACACGCGTTCTGATTCTGTCTGTGAAATAGACAACTCCCCCAGTTTGACAATTATGGACGGAAGTTTCATCAAGTTTCCCACTGAATAGTGGTTACGAGAATTTGTCGAGCGAAGCGAGATTCAACGGCGTCTTGCGCAATCTGGCGATGGCATCTCCTTGTCTCTGCTCGACATCACGGCAGGAACGTGCGATGTCGCTGATTGGCTGAATACTGTGATCTTCGCCGGGAGACAGCTATTGAAACCGCCTGACTTCCAGGTCCATGCGAGAATGCTCGTGTCTCCTGAGCTAGCGAGTAGCTAAGCCAGTAATCGCTCTAGTGCTCTGTCCCCTTCCCCGTATTCAATAGACATGGAAAGGGAGAATATGCCAAGCAGCGAGTAGGCTGCGTCTTCGACCCGCGTCGACTGGCGCGCCGAGGCCAGTCGAAGCTTCTCACGTATGTCGTCAAGGCCTGGTTGTAGTGCCATCAAGGCCCGGGCCGAGATTCCTGTCACCTCCTCCATCTTGGCGATGACCTCTGGCAAATCCTTGTGGTTCTCAACGTCGAGGTTCTTGTACAGGGTCCAGTCTCTGTTGTAAAACCGAACGACCTTGGCTGCATGGTATTCCTGGAATGTCCACGCGCGACTGTTCCAGACGCTGTCAAACAGGCGGTGCAAGGGGACATCGCAGAGTAAGACGACGGTAAAGGTCGAGCTGACTAAAGCTTCCTGGTGCACGGAAGGATCTGACTTGTTGATACAACATGTATCGCTCCAAGCCCAATGGAGTCCAGCTTCCTGTACAATCTCGCAAAATCTCTGGAGCTTCTCGTGTGTCGGCGACTGTTCGAGCTCAAACACAGCAAGCTAGGTGACATCTTCAAACGAGGGTTCCCTTTTTTTCCACTTGTGCGAAAACGTAGCATAACAATAGTAATGGCTGACTTCGTTCTGGATGCGGGGATGATCGATTTGAGTGGTTGTAGAAGAGACCAGCTCGTGAAAGATGGGTCGCGATTCAAACGACGATGCCTGCCCTAGTTTACCGAGAAGACGGCCAGAGTGTGTGTTGATAAGAACTAGCGGAGATTCACGAATGGCAGCATTTGTTTCCGTCTGTGTGATATACTAACGGGAGCGCTCTGCGAGTCCAAACCAGTGAACAACAATAACAAGTACGGATCCGGTCCTCTCACCCCGAATCCCTGGGTCCGGGGATTCTGACATTTTCGAGAGCATCATCTTGAATGCCACGTCAGTATCGTCATGGCCTATGCCGCATGAGGCCTCTCGTAGCCCAGAGGTGATGATGGATCCAACATGATTATCTGGGGAGCGTCTATTAGCGGCGATGTTGTACAAGATAGAACGACGTACCTGATTTGCATCGTCCATCGGATCTACCCACAAACCCATGTTAGCGCGTGCCTTGCTACGCTTGGCAAGCAAGTCATGTATTGGTTCACAATCGAGGGACAGTCCTGCTAAATATAGGATGATATCTTCATTATGTCGTCGCGCAAGCATCGCGGCATCCCCGTGATCTTCTATCCTTGCGCTGAGGCGATGCTTGAAGTCTGAAAACGAGATGGATCAATGAATCGTCACATATGGCATATGTATGGACACACTCGTGATCCATTTCTTATGCTCATCAGTGTCTTGCGAGATTTTCATTTCGAGTAAACATTCAGTCGCATCCGTGAGGTTCACTTGCATCCAGACGTTCACATATGGCCTGGTAAACAGCAAACATCGGAACAACAAACTTGAGACCCAGAGAATCAGACCCCACCGAGACATATGTAACGGAAGGTGGCACTCACATCGACAGCGCTGGCCAAAACGTCTTTCCAGGAACGACTGACTAATGTCGCTTTCGCACACTCCTTCAAGAGTGACGCGTGGAGCACAACATCGCGAGTCGCGCTCGACGTTGTGTCGCTTGCGGGGTTGGTGAGACACCGTTGTGTGAAATCTGATCAAAACCATTGAATGAAACCAGTCGAACGGATTGGGAAGAACGTGAGCTCACCAGATACCCACTCAACAATAGCTCCGGACGTGCTTACCTCTTTTTCAAAACTATGCACAAGCTCGAGAGGAGATTCGCAGGCGGTCGTCGTGTGACCCGCCAAATAGAAGGCTTCACACATACGTTGCCGAATCAGCATATCGAGATTATCAAATTTCCATCCAAATATCTGTCCGGCAAGTCAGCGACATCTCTATGTTATGACACGCGAAACTCGCCAATGAGATTAGAAGGGCTCGCGCGTTCGAACGCTTGTATTGCATCCTCCTAGTTGCTGCACTCCGGGAGGGCGTTTCCATGGAGGGAGGTAGTGTCCCCGTGCCTGCACCACATAGAAGGTGAAGACAAAAGGATGTAGAGCGATGAGGTCATCTACGTGCGATATGGCATTGGTGTGCTCCTTGGCCATGAACACAATGACAGACTTTGGATATGAGCAACTGAACGGCATCTACATTCGAAGAGACGCACTTTGACAAAGAGGAGAAACATTACATGATCGGAATGAAAGCGCTCGATTGCAATGTCGCAGGAGCGACAAGCATCGTACTTGTGACCATTGCCGACGTGAGCGGTACTCTTTGCAATGTATCCGATGACGGACGGTCGAATGTTGATGGACTTGGTGTAAATCAGCGAGGGTCAGCACTAGCATGAGGGAATATTGAACCGAGCACACCTTTTTCGCGTCGACAAGCGCTTCATCCCATCTTGTGAGGCGAGCTCGTATGAGAGCTCTACCTGTGAGTGCATGATGATCTTGAGACGAAGACGTGGCGATCACGGTGTCTAATAACGCCTCCGCACGGCCGTCCTGATTGTGCTGCCACGTCGAAAGCAGTAGGCTCGATCTGGATGGTGAGCTCTTGCAGAGTTAGATGGGACAAATCCTAGCGAGGACGTTTAGTCGTGCCGTCGGGCCACAGGCGCGATACCCACAGTGACGCGAGTTGAACTGTCGATGACGACTCTCCCGGGACGTGCTGTCCACCTATGGCGAATGTGACGTCGCCGTGCGAGGTTAGTCTGGTAACCAGACCATCTATGAGGCGAGCCGTCGATAGACGGTCAATTTCGTTGGGCTGCGCGGGCACGTGAACGTATGCCCAAATCAGGGATAGCATTCATCACGTGTAACTAGAATAAGCGTTAGCTAAGTCTAGATAAGTCCTACGCTTCTCGTCGTCATCAACGATCGCGCCATGATAGACCCCACGCCATGCTATTGCTGCGGAACACTGCTGAACATGCCAACGAGCGCATTCTCAAAGTCATCCACGTGCTGAACACTGATCAACTTTCACTTTTCACCGTGCTCCTTGAGGTCTTGAATTCAGTGGAAAAGGAACTCCAAGTACGCCGTGATCGTATCCATGACCGTCTCGTTGTCGTCAGCGATCCTTTTTCTGCGGAACTCTGTCGAACATGCCTAAGGGATCGGTGCCGAATAATGAACGTACTCTCAAAACCATCGACGTGCTGAACACTAGTCAGCTTTCACTTTTCACCGCGCTCCTTGAGGTCTTGAATCCAATGGAGAAGGACTTTCAAGTTCATTGTGACTGGATCTACGCGTCTATAAAGGAGGAGCCATCCCAGAAGCTTAGCCAATCGCCGGACCGTTCGTACGATGACCCCCGAACGAAAATACAACTCCCATTCACTTCAATATATCACCCGCAAAATGTATGATGAAATGGAGATGAAAATGGACAACATCAGGCAAGCACTCAGTGAGACAATCGACACGATTTCATGCGAGTTTCTTCTAAGCTGGGCCATACAGGGAAGATTATCGAGGAGCGCGCACCTGATGAATCGGTCAGATCCTTGTGAGTGCCGCAGTCCAACCGAGCGATCAGGGAGAATTAGAACTTACCTCCCCTACCACCGACTCACAGAGCGCCTCTTGGTCCCCACCCTGCGCTATATACGAAGTCAATGCTTGGCATACTCGACTTGACAAAGAGTGGATGTCGATACGCCGATCTGTACTCCATCACTCATAGTTGTCCAGAGAGTGCTAGTCCATCGGACTGCTTACATATATGCATGTCATGCACACGGCATTCTAAACGTTAATTCATGCACGGACCGTGGAAGGCCATTGAATTTCCTCGACACTACACCCTGCTTAACGTCCGGAAAACAAGCCAAGTTCAACGTCGATCGATCCCCCACGTCTACCCTGGAGGTCCCGTGCGTACAACTCTCGAATGCTCAGGATGAAACGAGGCGCCATGGTTAACGCGGGCACAAATTCCAAGACGAACAACAACATCCTCTGCCATCCTCCCGCCGGAAATATTTCGAAGTAGAACAAAGTAGCC
>JBBPMC010000734.1:0-17145 GCA_038090115.1 Strobilomyces echinocephalus
TGTTCAAGAGCTTCAGAAGCGATGTGAATGAGATACAAAACCCACACTTCGCGAGGGCCTCGATGACTTGACGTGATATGCCATACGTCCATAGGAAGAGAGTGAAATGTGCCGAAAAGTAGAGCGTACGATTCGATCGTGCCTTCACTAGCTGAGCGACTACAACGTGACAAGTCTTTCGACTCGGGGTTTGGAAGGACCTACATTCTTGCTGAGAAGCTTACCATAGAAGCATCATTTTTAAATTCTCTCTGGTCGCTCGATTGGACTGTGCGGCGCTCCAGAGGACCCGAGCGAGTACAGAAGCACACTCATCGAAAGTCGACCAGCGTTCAGCACGTGGATAGCTTTGAGAATGCGCTCGTTCTTTGGCACTGGTGCATTTGGCATGTTCGACAGTGTTCGACAGCAACAGCATGGCGTGGGTCTAGCATTCATGGCGCAGCGATCGTTGATGACGCGGATGACCGACGAGAAGCGTAGGACTTATCCTGACTTAGCTAACGCTTATTCTAGTTACACGTGACGAATGCTATCCCTGATTTGGGCATACACTCACGTGCCCGCGCAGCCCAACAAACGCGAACGAATTTTACCAGACTATTGCCGATCCCGTCAACACCGCATAGCGATTCGTCCTTTGTCACTCACCTCGGGCTGCTCCGGCGCCAGCACATCCACGCCCAGCCTGTGATCTGGCTAGTTGGGATGTGTGGATGTGTCGGCAACGACAAACAAACTGAGATCCCTCGTGGGTGACCCACCTTTCGAGATCGAGAGAACACGTCGGTGGCCTCGTCGATCGTTGATCTGAAACGACACTAGTTCTGAGTCGTCTCTAACGAGACCCGCTATCGACGGGGGAAGTACGACATGGAAGTACAACATAGGGGGGAAACGATCGACCTAGGTTCAGAACTCTCGGCGCCACCAGAGCTTCGTCAGCTCTCCTCCCTCGACACCACCGAGCTGCTGATACAGGTCTGGAGCCAAGTCTAAAAACGCGAGTCATGAGAAATAGCGTCCAGAACGACACGTCAGAGCAAGGAGCATACATACACAGATCATTGCCATGCAGTTCGGTCGACGTCCCACAAACGAAGCCGTTACCCCTGGGTCCAGTATGGGCGATGGCGACCTGGATGACCTGGAGACCACGAGGTGAGCGGGAGGACGTGCGCGTTCCCCCCAGAGAGAGAGCCTACCTGGTCACATTGTACTTCTCCATTCTGCTGCGCCTCGGACGAGACGACGACCGAGTTGCTGATCGAGCAGTCGCATCCCTTGGACGGAATGTCTGTGAATGTCTTGCTGCCGTCCAACTCCGTCCCCTGAAGGGGGGGGGAACTGGTCAGGGCCAGGACGTCGAGGAAAGCCGAAAAAGTCGACGCACGATCCCGCGGTGGACAGGGAAGGCCTGTGCATGCGCAAACATCGTCGCAAACGAGAGGGTGCTCAGCAAAACTAAGCGGTGCAGCATGTCTCGGATTGGTGATTTCGTTTTCTTGTGTTGGATGGGATGCGGAGCAAAGGAAGACGAAGGGTGCATCTGTTCTGTGTTTATACCTCTGCGAAGGGACCCCCATAATTGGCATCTGGGGTTGCCGTCACTCGGGAGTTTCAACGCTGGGGCTGTTGTCAGATGATGAGTTGGCCACTGGACGTTTGGTTTGAGATGAGTATGACAGTACGGGTGCGGAACTTGTCCGCGTGACATCGCTAGGAGCCGCTGGAGACTAGAAATAAAATCTCGTCAAGAGAGATACAAGGCAGGATGCGTGGAAACGAGAGACGCGACATCTAAGTCGGGGGGAGGAAACGGGAGACCAGACCTGTGACTCGCGTGTCAACGAGTAAGATGAACCCAAGGTGGACGTGACAGCCCGACCCGGTTGCCCGACTGCGAGTCATTCGGCCTAGAACTTCCCCCTACGCAGCGGTCTGAGCCGGCATGGCTGCTCGTCAGGACCTTCCTGAAATTCTAGTGCCACTATTCGTTTTTGGGACAGCGATTCCACGTCATACGCACTGTAAATATCGTTCGTGTTTGTCCTCTCGAAATCGTGGACCAGACCCCAGCTACCATAGCGATAGATTCGTGCTCGTATCCAAATTCGCAAAGAAACGCTCTAAATCAGACGCGGGACACCGTCCCTTTTTCTCCTCTCTAAAAGAACCATGGCCCGACTAGCATCGACGCGTGAGCCCACGCCCCTACCAGGAAGGAGAGAGAACAAGGACCGCACCTCTTCCACGCATCCCCTCAGGCTTGATCTGCAGACAACTCTGATGGATCAGGTTGAGCGCCTTGACGGCATCCCGCGCCTGTATCACACACGAGATGTTGATCTCGCTCGCGCCCTGACTGATCATCTCGACGTTGATGTTGCCCTGCGCGAGAGACTGGAACATGCGCCCGGACATGCCCACCAGGTTGCGCATCTTGCCGACGAGCGACAGGATCGCCATATCGCCGTGCACGGAGACCTGTCTGGAGTGAGCGCGACTCGGGGTGTGCGCGAGCACGACGGGGGACTCACCGTGCCGCTTTTTTGGAGCTCCGACACGAGGCGGTCTCGGATCTTGCGCGAGAGGTTGTCTTCGATGGCCATGCTGACGTGGACCTCGCTCGTGCTGATCAAGTCCACGACGACGCCGAAGCGGTCGAGGGTACCAAAGATGCGGGCTAGGAAGCCGTGCGAGACGCTCTTCTTGTTCGAGTTGACGTTGAGAATGAGGATGCGTTCCTTGATGGTGACCGCGGTGGGAAGGCGTTGGCTCTGATGGAGGTTTTCGAGGGACGCATGGGAGTTGGACCGGATCACGGGAGAAGGTAGAGGGGACGCGTCTGGGTCAGACTCTTGAGAGATTTCATCCGGGTCGGGGTGAATGACTGTTCCTCCGCCAGTGGGGTTCTCTACGTTCTTTATCCGGATAGGTATTTTGCGTCGGATGACCTAAGAGGAGATACATACATCGAGGACGAGCGTTGAGTAGACGGGACGAACCTGCTCCATTGTAAACGGATGAACTACTTCACTGCCATAATAGGTGAGTTCCGCTGCCTCGTCTGGCCATATGATCGGTATGAGGCGTGCTGTAGGCACTTTTCGCGGATCGGCAGTAAATATGCCATCGACCTCTTTCCATATCTGAAGCTCGGATGCTTGGAGGCCGACAGCGAGCAAGGCTGCGAGGAGGTCGGTGTAGCCCCTGCCGACCTGGCGAAGCAACGATCCAGGAACGGGACCAAAGAAACCTGAATAATGTTTTTGAGCGACGCGCATATAGGGTGGGCGGTGCTCACCGGTGACGACAGGCACCCTCGGGGCACATAGTTTTATGCGTGCACCAACTGCGGCAGCAACGCCATCGTAAAAGGACTGGTCCAAGGAACCCTCTACGTGGAGCTCATTGTCGTCTGAGACAGGGACGATGTCTTCCAATGAGACGTACTCGGCATCTATGCCCTGAAAGACAAATCACCGGTGGGAAGCGATGACCTGGGACACGACCTACTTGATCACGAAGGACGGCGGTCATGAGCTTACATGCCAGGCGTTCGCCGAAGCCAACGATAGAATCTCTGGATCGAGGAGAGACTTCGTCGATCACCTGTGATTAGGGAATTGAGGAGTGGGATCGAGAAGGCGGCGGGGACAAGACCTGACTTGTGCAGCGAACAGGAAGGCACGAAGCCAGTCGCAATCGCGATTTATCTCTGCTTCGACTTCGTGGAGGATGTCTGGGGTCGCGATGGCGTCCTTGGCGGCAGCTAGATGTTCTGAACGGATGAGCTCGACGGTCGCGACGAACTCGGGGGGGTCTGACGCCGAGTGAGGGCCGCTGAGAGGGGTGAACGAAAAAGCGATCGAGCTTGGAGACGAGCTGCGCGTGCGAGGGGAACAGCTCTCGGACGGACGGCCGAAGATGTTTCCGTTGGGGGTGGTCGTCTCCGAACGACAGCTCGACTTGGCAGAGGGTCGTTGGCGGGCCTCTGCGGCGGCCTTGAGCAACAGGTTTGTGGTCCCGAGCGATTTCGTAGACCCCGACCGAGCGGAACAGACGACGGCGAGCTTGTGCTGGTCGACGTGAGTGCTGTCGCGGTGGATCGGTCGGTCGTCGCTGGACAAGAAGACGCGCAGGCTCACGAGACGATGTCTTTTGCGATCTGGGCTGGGAACTTTCCGACGCTAGTGCCACCGAACTTCTGGACGAGCCATCGCGTAGAGGGGTCGACGTCGACATGGGGAGTCATAGAGGAACGAGCGGGAGACCCCGGACACTGTTATCGTGTGCGCCCGCGGCCTCGATGGGTGGCGTTCCGCGGTTCTTGTTGGGGCCAGGCACGAGCTCGCAGATGGCAGTCTTAAATCGGCGTGCCTGGTCCAGCCTGCTTGGCGCCAAATTATTTACTGCTCCTCCTCCACGCCCACCATCATGCCCGCCGCAAACAAGACCGTGCTCGACTACGACCCCCTCGACGAACTGCTCAAACCGCCCGCAGACGAGACCGAGGAGGACCGCGTCATCAGGCTCGCGCAGGAGGCCGAGGCTCGAAGGGTGAGCCATCAGATCGACGAGTCCATCAAGGCAGAACGCCAGCAACAAAAGAGGAAGAGCGTCGTCAGGCTCCTTCTCCTCGGCCAGAGCGAGTCAGGCACGCCCTCTCCCCTTGTGTCCCCTCCACCCTTGCCCTGACACACACACTAAAGGCAAATCCACGACCCTCAGACGTCAGTCCCACACACAACCCTCTTCCCGAGCCTCACCTTTTTCCAGACTTTCAGAGGCTCTACACCCCCTCCGCCTTCCGCGAGGAACGCGTCCTATGGCGCAGCGTCATACAGCTCAACGTCGTCCGTTCCGTTCGCACCATCATGGACGCACTCTCAAACGTGCGTCTCCCTCCTCCCGTCGACAGCGGAGGCGAGGACAGCGACGACGACGCAATACATATCCCCCACGAAATCGACCTCCTCCGCATGCGTCTCACTCCTCTTCGCCATATCGAAGCCCTTCTCATCGCAAAACTCGTCCCTCCAAGCGAAGACGACGCCGCGTCCCTTGTTGGCAGCACCACCTTCGCCCCGTCGCAGTCCCGTCGCAGTCCCAGCGCAGAGCGCTCCTGGCGCACCCAGGAAGTATTCGTTCGTCCCGGCGCTACTTGGAAGGGCGCCCTCGCAAAATCAAACCGCAGAGACGGCAGACCAACCTCGCTGGGCGACATAGGTATGACCACCCGAGACGAAGCTCAACAAGTCCTCCACGGCTGCTGTGACGACATAATATCTCTCTGGACCAACAAGTTCGTCCGTGAGGTCCTTCGGAGACGCAAGATAAGGCTAGAGGAGCTCTCGGGATTGTAATTCCCCACCTTTCCTTTTCCGAACACTCTTCGCTCACTCATTGTACAGCTTTTTGAACGACTTGGATCGCGTCACCGCCCTTAATTACATCCCTTCTGACGGTTGGGCGCCCTTACTAAACTCCGTCGCCCTTCTCATCCATCCCTCACAGATGACGTCCTGCGAGCTCGTTTGAAAACTGTCGGCGTGTCTGAGTACAGGTGCGAAATGGAGGCCGCCGCTGGTCGCGAGCAAGGTACAGAATGGAGAATAGTCGACGTTGGCGGTTCCCGGTCTCAGGTATGTGTTTGTGCCGCCGTGTTCCGAGATACTCTTAAAAATCGTTTTGCTCTTTAGCGAGGTGAGACATGCCCATCTTGGCTCGATGCACCCGCTCATGATTCCATCCAGCCACATGGGTGCCCTTTTTCGACGACGGTGTGTCCCTCGACCTGACATCACTCCTCTCTTTCTCATACCACGTCTCCGCAGTGGACGCTATCATTTTCCTTGTCCCCATATCTGGATTCGACCAGGTTCTTGCAGAAGATCGAAGTGTCAATAGATTGGTGCGGACAATAGTTTAATGTCGCTCGGTCCATGGTTTTCCAACGGTCCCGTAGGAGGACAGTGTCCTGCTTTGGAAGGCCGTTTGTTCGAACAAGCTCCTAGCAAACGTCGACCTGGTCCTCTTCTTGAACAAGTGCGACATTCTCGAATCCAAGCTCAGCTCGGGCATCCGTTTGGCGAAATACGTCCGCAGCTATGGTGATCGCCCAAACGATATGGACACGGCGTCGAAGTGTAGGTCGATAATCGGGCCACTCCCAAGGCTCGGCACGACTCATCAGGACCTTCAGACTTTAGGAGCAAGTTCAGCGCCATCCACAGAGAATACTCTCCTCTGCCACGGAAATTTTATGGTTTCTGCACATCTGTCACGGTAGGCTGTGTCTTCGCGATAAGAAGAGCTTAAATTCAACCCATCTCAGGACACCTCGACCACTGCCGGCATCCTCGCGAGCGGTAAGCTGTCCTGCTTTCTCACGCAAGGGACTTGAGCGCATATATTTGACCCAGTGCGAGACATGGTCGTCCGGAGGCACCTCAAACAATCTAAACTTTTGTAGCCATCTATATCCCGGGCCGAATCCATCGGTAAAGACGCGACACGCTATTCTTTAAACGGATCGTTCATTTTCTTTCCGTAGGCTTCCCACACGCCAGACGATATCTCACCAATCATACTCAGGGCTCTCTTGTCGACGCAACGTCGTCTCCTGTTTCATTATACCATGCTCGCGTTCTTACGTCTTCGTCATGACCCAACCCATGTGTTTTCCACCCCAACCCACCGGTCAGGCCTCTCCCTGACCGTATCTATGTACGGCGTGAGGTCTGCTACGCCTACCGTTATCTGTTTCAATCTCTTCCCTTGCAGCTCAGTTTGGCTAATGGATCTAGATGGCAGTCATCGTTCTCTCGCTTTCCTCCACGTCGAACTCTTGGGGAACTGTTCTCTATCTCACTGTCGTTTCCTCGCTATCTCGTTTCAATTTTTTGTGGTGCTTTCCCGCCTTGTAGCTTTCGAATGTGTAAAACCAGCGAACATGTAGGATTACTGCCTCGCTTGCACGTGCTTCTCGCGGCTGGTTGGAAGGACCGCGTGGGGCGGCGTCGCGATCCGAGGGCGCTGCGGACGGTGTGAGTGTCGCAGTGAACACGAACCCTAAGTATGAGATCGTGGGGATCGGACGTGACTGAGTCAGCCCCACTTGGAAATGGATCCTGGACTCGGGTCCCCCGATACTCAAGACGACTCATTGAGAACGTTCACCCGGGTTACATAGTGGGGCGGTGGGAAAAGACCCCGTCGCACCCTCTTCGGCGTCGTCCGAACTGGGAGCGAGGAACGAATTGAAGCCTTGAGCCCGTGCGTGATCGGCCCGCATCGATGATGCTCCACATATACTGAGCCGGAGACGCTGCGCCGGCCACGTGGGCGCTCCCTGCGCGCGGCATCGCGAAGGCTCTTTTGGTTGGTTGGTTCCTCTTGGTTCTAGTTCTGGTTCTTGGTTCTGATGCGTGCCCGGTTCCGTACGGCGTGCCTGGGATTCGCGGTCGCGCGAGGTCCAACGCCCGAATCGGTCGGCGGGGGAAAAGAGGGGGGATGGGGGGGGGTCGTTTCAGAGGATCATATCAGCGCCGTACCACGTGGCCGCTCCGCTCACTGATCCCCCGGCGCTCGGTGTTCTGTCAGTGTACTACTTACAATTGTCAAGGTACACTGACAATGGCAATGGGGGGCTGGTGCGTGATCCGTCCTGATCCGTCTTGATCCGCCGCCCGCCCCTCTCTCTCTCTCCTGCCAGTGGCCCTGAGATCTGAGCGAGGCGGCCGACGAGACCGCGGACGCGGACGCCCCTTCTCAGAGTTGAGATCTGAGACACTGTTCACAGGGCCCGACCGTGCGTATCGCACGTGGCGCGTTCTGCCGGTTCAAGCTGGTTGGTTGGGAGAGAGCGCGCGCGCGTTTCAGGCACTGCGCCAAGCACCACACCATACCAGCAGAGACGACACCGCCGTTCCGTTCGGCGTCGTCCGAGGCGTGTCACGGTGGGTCGCCGCCCTTTCGCTTGAATGCCGTTGCTGGCAGACGAGGACCCCGAGATCCGGTTCGTCAGTTGAGAAGGCACAAGGCAGAAGACGTGCCAGTGGCCGAGGAGTTGGGATCGGCCCGGGGGGAGCGACGCCCCTTGATCTTCTATCCAAGGCCCTCGGGATCGTCGTCGTCGTCGTCGAGTCGGGGAGAACCCGAACCAGTCGAAGACGCACGGCGCGTGCCTTGGATCAGCCGTCTTGGGTACTGGACAACCCGGGTGCCTACACGTCGTTCGTCGGTGACCTGAACTCTTCCTGCCATAGCATGGGGAACGACATTCATCGAAATACGCGTCGTCATCGGCGCAGCGTGCCCGTTGAGTACACCGTCACCAGACTGTTCAAGAAGACAGCAGACGAGCGTTGACACCCAAGATCTTATCAGCATGTTGTCTTTCCCCTGGTAGCCGAACCGGCCAGTACAGCGACAGATGGACACCTCTCGCCCGCGCAAAGTCAAAGTAGCCCATCCTCAATAGTGATGATGCTTATAGGCCGCGGTCGGTGATATTTTCGCAGCGCATAGATTTTTGCAGAACTAAGGTCCTACATCAAAATCGAACATCTGTCACAGGCTGCGTTCTCAGGGCACCAACTATGCATACGTCACCAAAATTTAACACCTCGCCAAACCTACATACAGTGTTCTTGGCAGGCACGCGACTCCAAGAAACCTCGGTGCCATGCCCTCATCAAGTTCGTCGTCCGCGGCATGTCGCTTACCCTTGCTTGGAGACTTAGCACTCGGATCGTAGGATTCTTTTTGGAGAGTGAGGTCGATCGTGACCGCTACTGGACTCCTCGTCGTCAGGGAGTTTGCGTTTAAGTTTGGCCTGGCTCCTGGTATGCATGCGACTCCCAGAGGCCTCGACACTATGATCGCCATCGAATTCGTCGTCCACGGCATGTTGCTTACCCTTGGACTTAACGCACGGACCCGACCCGTGCTCCGGCCCTATAATATGCTGCATTCCCTCGCCAGGGAGTGCGATTGATTCCTTACTGTCATCCTCCACTGGTTCTTCCAGATCGAAATGTTGATGAAACGCCTAGTGACAGGTCAGAAGAGGACGGACAAATCAACAAAACGACATGCCTTGAACTTGATATGCTTCTTTGAGGGATTCACCACAGAGCATCCGACACGGACACGCGTCTCTCTTGTCGGGAAAAATACTTTGCCGACATCTTGAGCGTGTCTTCGTACGTCGTCTTCATCGATCCCAATGTACACGACATTCCAACGCAGATCTTTCAGATGTGTCGGCAAGATATTGCGTAGTCGCTCAAGACCTTTCGTGAGCGTCTCGAGTGTATGTCCCTTTGCGATCGTGATTTGCATCGCGAAGATGTCGTTCGCCGTAACAAGAGCACTGTCAATCCCAGGAAAAGTGGGCCGATCGGGAATCCAGTAGAACGGAGTCGCCCAAGAATCAGGTTCCGGATCGGTCGCAGAAATGACATTAGGAGTCGAAGGAATTTTACCGCCGAGCCTATGTTTTCCAGTTACCCAACATTTTATCGCCTGGTTTTCTGCAGACATGATACTATGCACCCAGCACTCGAAGATGTATCCGGCGGCTGCACGAGTTTGCGATTCACCACTGAGCGTGTTGAGGAACTGCGAAACAACGGGTCGATCTTCGGACTTGAGCTGCTTAGCTAGAATGCAGCACAGAGTTCTTGTCGGCACAACGACGCGAGGGTAGAAATGACGTTGGGTCGCCTCGTGCGGTCGGATGAAATAAAACGAGGAGGCTTCGTCGGGCAGATCGCACAGCTTCCCCATCTGCAACATAGTTTTGCACTCCCTGACGGCGATCCCGGCCTGATAACGATAGTCCGCTGTGATATCGTCGTCGTGTTTGGAATAGTAAGTGAGGAGTGTCCGAGGAATACAACCCCATTTTTTGGCAATTTCAGTCATGCGCCCAATATCTAGGTTTAACAGGACCCTGTCTATCTCGTCAGTTATGGCCGCAATGGCCAAGGTGTCATCTACGCGAGTTTCTTGACCTCCTCCTTGGACCAAATGTCCATGACATATCTGCGAGCACCATACTGTTTGCTCCATTCTTTCCACCTGGATGACTCGGGCGAGGTCGTCTGAATGACTCGCGCACGTTGAGAGGAAAAGAACCCAACAGCCGGGATTATATTCGATTCATCACTATCGGAAAGCACCCATATGGAAGATGGTTGGTCGTCCAGAGGGTCAGTGTTCCACGTGGATAAAATCTGAATGCCTTCTTCACTGAAGAAAGCATAAGATGCTAGAGTGCCTGGAAGTTGAAGCGCAAAAACATTCCCCTTCCCAAGGAAGTACACAATGAGATAGACAAGAAAATATGTTTTCCCTGGCGGTTGAAGGCAGAATACAGTTTCAGATGGAGGGTATGCCATGTGGCACGTGGTTCAATGCTTACCGATGCCGGGCTGTCCTACGACATAAGCGTGACCAGGGGACAAGGAGCCTTGCCTCACGGGGGCGGTGTAAGGGGGGCTCTGGAATGCCTCGAGCGCAGTGCGGTACTCTTCCCTGACAAGTAGGGTGGAATGTTCTAAAAGCGGGAGGAAAAGCGAGACTGCATCAGAATGGTCACCGAGGTCAATGAAGTCGATGAGGCCAGCGTCGGTAGAGTCGAACGTCTTCAAGAAAAAGTCAAGATGACCCCATGCCGCGTGGAAGAAGTTGTTTAAGCTTTGGCGCTCCTCAACTGAGAATGGATTATGAGCTGCAGATGACATGTCGAGTCTCGGTGAGAGGGGCTACTTGGATCGTGGATAATTCCCACACTAATTCCCACACATCCGCCATTCCTGTAAAATGTCCAGTTGATCTCACGCAAGGGACTTGAGCGCATATATTTGACGCAGTGCGAGACATGCGAGACATGGTCGTCCGGAGGCACCTCAAATAATCTAAACTTTTGTAGCCATCTATATCCCGGGCCGAATCCATCGGTAAAGACGCGACACGCTATTCTTCAAACGGATCGTTCATTTTCTTTCCGTAGGCTTCCCACACTCCAGACGATATCTGAGATCTGAGACACTGTTCACAGGGGCCCGACCGTGCGTATCGCACGCGGCGCGTTCTGCCGGTTCATGTTTGGTTGGTTGGTTGGGAGAGAGCGCGCGCGTTTCAGGCACCACACCACCCCAGCGGAGACGACACCGCCGTTCCGTTCGGCGTCGTCCGAGGCGTGTCACGGTGGGTCGCCGCTTTTGCGCTTGAATGCCATTGCCAGACGGGGACCCGAGATCCGGTTCGTTGTATACAAAGGTCCTCGTGGGACCCGAACGACGCGACCATTCGCAGATACGCGAGTTCACCATCATCAAGCGCGATCGATATACTGAGTGTTCTGAGACTTGAGACGCACTGCGCGTGCCTTGGATCAGGTACTGGACAACCCGGGTGCTCACACGTCTTTTGTTCATTCGTCGATGACCTGGATTCCAGCTTTCCATGCCGTAGCATGGGGAATAACGTTCGTCGAAATACGCGTCGTCGTCGGCACGCCGTGCCTATTAAGTACACCATCACCAGACTGACAGCAGATGAGTGTTGACACCAACGGACTCAAGATCTTATTAGCATGTTGTCTTTCCCCGATCCCTGGTAGATGCTTCGGTTGAACGGGCCCGTACGGCGACAGATGAACACCTTTCTCCCGTGCAAAGTCAAAGCAGCCCATGCTCGATCCTGATAACGCTTATAGGCCGATCGAGGGTGTGGTTGCCCCTCGGTGTCTGACGTGGTATTTTCACAGATTTCTGCACATCAAAGTCGAGCATCCGTGGCTGCGTTGGCAGAGCACCAATATCCGTATACATACGTTGGGAAGGGGCCAGACCCGGGGAACCAGGGGCAACACCCCGCGCTATGGATGTGGACTACGACATGAGACTACCTACGAGGGTGCCAGCACCCCTGACACCGCTCGGAGGGACTCCACCTCGGCCCAGGTCCCAGCCCCCCTACACACTTGACTCCCTTATAACCAATACCCCTCGAGATACCCAGAGCTATGGGTTATAAGGGGGTATGGGTTCTCAGGAGCACCACAACTTGACTAACCAAGGAATCTTTTATCAGATTCTCACCCAATTGAATAATGGAGTAGCATTTAAAGCACAGAGGTGGTAAATAACTTTGGTGCATGTGAGAGTGACTTAAATGAGTGCGGTTAGTCAAGATACAGCGTTGATTATATAATATTATTTCCTGATTAGGTGCTTAGTCAGCGTTACCCAACGGTTATGATGAACCAAAATGGCTATAAGTTATGGGTTATTGGTTATTGACACAAAATCCCTGCATATAAACTCCAGAAACCCAAAAGTCTATGGGTTATGCTGCTATAAGTTACGAGGGAGTCAACTGTACTTGCGCTTATGTTTGAGCTTGCTCTTGGCAGGCACGCGACTCCCAGAAACTTCGGCACCATGAGCGCTATCACCGAATTTCTCGTGTTGCTTACCCTTGGACTTGGAGCTCGGACCCGGGAGCGAGGTCAATGACGATCCATTCTCTGGCTCTATAATGTGCTGCCTTTCGTCATCGGGGCGTTTGCGTTTAAGTTGCACGCGACTCCCAGAAGCCACGGGACCATGATCGCCATCATCGAAATTGTCGTCCGCCTTGCCCAACTTGGTGCCGGGACTCTTTGCAAGCGAGACCGATGGTGACTCTCTTTCAACTGTGATTGATTCCTCTGAGTCACTGTCTTCCTCCACTGGGTTTTCTGGTAGGTCGAAATGTTGGTGAAACGCCTAATGACGAGTCAGAGAAGGATCAACAATCAACAAAATCACGTGCTCTGAACATGATCTGCTCCTTGAAGGGGTCCACTACAGACCACCCGACAGGTACGGGTATCTCTCCCGTCGGGAAAAATACTTTGCCGACATCTTGAGCGTGTCTTCGTACGTCGTCTTCATCGATCCCAATGTACACGACATTCCAACGCAAGCCTTTCAGATGTGTCGGCAAGATATTGCGTAGTCGCTCAAGACCTTTCATGAGCGTCTTGACCGTATGTTTCTTTGCGATCGTGATTTGCATCGCGAATATGTCGCTCGCCGTAACAAGAGCACTGTCAATCCCAGGAAAAGTGGGTTGCTTGGGAATCCAGTAGAACGGAGTTGCCCAGGAATCGGGTTCTGGGTCGGTCACGGAAATGACATTAGGAGTCGAAGGAATTTTGCCGCTGAGCCCGTGTGTTCCAGTTACCCACTGGCAGTTTATCTGCTGGTTTTCCGCAGACATGAAACTATGCACCCAGCACTCGAAGACGTAACCGGCGGCTGCACGAGTTTGCGAGGCACCACTGAGTGCGTTGAGGAACTGCAAAACAACGGCTCTATCTTCAAACTTGAGCTGCTCCGCTAGAATGCAGCACAGAGTTCTTGTCGGCACAACGACGCGAGGGCGCAAATGGCGTTGGGTCGCCTCACGCGGTCGGATGAAATAAAATGAGGAGGGAGCTTCGTCGGGCAGGTCGCACAGCTTCCCCATCTGCAACATCCTCCCGCCCTCCCTGACAGCGGTCTCGGCCTGATCACGATGGTCCACTGTGATATCGTCGTCGTGTTCGGAATAGTAAGTGAGGAATGTCCGGGGAACACGGCCCCATTTTTTGGCAATTTCAGTGACGCGTTCATGATCCAGGTTAAACAGGACCCTGTCCATCTGGTCAGTTGTTGCCGCAATGGCCAAGGTGTCATCTACGCGAGTTTCTTGACCTCCTCCTTGGACCAAATGTCCATGACATATCTGCGAGCACCATTCTGTATGCTCCATCCTTTCCATTGGGATGACTTGGGTGAGGTCGTCTGAATGACTCGCGCCGATCGAGAGGAAAAGAACTCCCGAGCCGGGATCATAATCGATTCATCACTATCGGAAAGCACCCATATGGAAGATGGTTGGTCATCCAGAGGGTCAGTGTTCTCCGTGGATAAAATCTGAATGCCTCCTTCACTGAAGAGCGCATAAGTGCCTGGAAGTTGAAGCGCAAAAACATTCCCCTTCCCAAGGAAGTACACAATGAGATAGACGAGAAAATATGTTTTCCCTAAGCAGAACACAGTTCCAGATGGAGGGTACGCCATGGTTGAATGCTTACCGATGCCCGGCTGTCCTACGACGTAAGCATGACCAGGGGAATCGGAGCGATACGCCACTGGGGCGGTGTAATAGGGACTCTGGAGTGCCTCGAGCGCAACGAGATACTCCTCCCTGACGAGCAAGGTGCGATCTCGTAACAGGGGGAGCAAAAGCTTTACTGCATCATAATGGTCACCGAGGTCAATGAACGCGAAGGGGCCAGCGTCGGTGGAATCGAACGTCTTGAAGAAATTTTCAGGATGGCCCCATGCCGCGTGGAAAAAGTTGTCCAAGCGTTGGCGCCGCCGAACTGAGAATGGATTATGAGCTGCAGACGATTCGGACATGTCGATCTCAGTGAGAGGGGGATTGTCATCGCCACCCCCACCCCAGTGTCGGATAATTCCCACGCATTCGCATCCGGCGGTGTACAGGCATGTGAATCCAGTGGGACGGCTGTACCAGGGACTTGTTCGTTTGCATAGGCCCTGTGTCATAAGGTTTTCGATCGACGCGACGCAAGATCAGTGCGCAATCATCGTGGGCTGGCCCTCTAAGGGGAAGGGGAAGGGCATTTTCCCGGTCATCGGCCACTGGGTGCGAGAAAAACAAGATGGTGTTGGACTCCGTGTGAGGGTTATCTCGCTTCCATCTGCGTCGTAGACGCTGAATAGATTGAATGGCGTGTACAGTACGAGTTTGGACTCTGGTGGCAGGCTTGAAGTGCTCACTGTGACCGTTATGGTACTACGAATCGTACGCACACTGTTCGTTTTCTCTACACGCCGTGACTCTGTTCACAATGATGATTGCACTCTCTTAAACAAATACTAGCTTGGACCGTATGGCAATACACACCTAGACGCCTTACTGTCCGCCATCAGAGACAGCATCAAGGACAACGAACGAGGTTATAGAGCAAAAATAAAAACAAGAAAATATAAAAAATCGCACTCTGGAGGGTCCGAGACAAGTAGGTCAGCTCCACCGCCTGTAAGCCACAGGTGGCAAAGAGTAAAGCAACACACCTCGTCGTGGTCCGAATTGAAATCCTCCTTAGACAAAAGCCGTCCATCGAGAAGCTTCCCCACGTGGGTCGGTGCGAACTGCATACCTTTCCTACGAAGCGCCACCAACTGCCTCAGCGAATGTAGCGGCGTGGTTTGAAAGCTGTAAACACTCCGTAAGTGCTGGGGTCGATGGTTCGGCGAGATGAACCCATCGCATCCAGCCTCAACGCCGCCTTCGACTTCCAAGTCCCTTGCGTACACGCAAAGGAAGCGACACAATCGGATGTATGTGTCGTAGTCCTTCAGGTATAGTTGTCCGGCAAACATGTTCAGTTGGTCCATGAGAGATGAGGAGGGCGTCCAGCCAGTAGGGACCATGGGGATGTTGTACAAATCAAGATCGTCGCACGGCTTCATGGACTCGGTGGTGCGAGGTGTGTACACGTGCAGGTGGACTTTGCCGCTCCGCCTGATATCTGGTAGCAAGTGGTCTGCTTCGTGGGGGCTCAGAATGACAAGCGCCTCGTGGTGGGCCCTTTTCCCGGAGACGACCCACATCACAGGGCGCAAATAGTCGTCTGGCCTGTTTGAGAGGTCGACCGTCCTCAGAAAGTCGGTTGTCACCAGTAAACATGGACTCCAGATGTGGGCCTCATTGGCAGCTGCAGACGTCTCATTTAATGTCTCGAAAGCTCTATGGAAAGCCTTGCTGTTTGAAGGAACGACGCCTGTCTTAGTGAAGGTAACAACATCTTGGTGAATGGAATGGGTCGCAGGTGTAGCCCTCGGGGGTCGTTCTACTTGCCGTTCTCGTTCGGCTTCGTGAACGACTTCCCTCTCTTGTTCTTCATCCATGTTCACATCGCGGAGAGATGAAATCCCCAGTTCAGCGCAATGCTGTCGAATGTCTGGATTGGCCAACAGGGCCGAATCGCAAGTATCATGGGGCCCATAGAGGTCTTCTAATCTCTTGGCTTCCGGTTGGAGCCACCGTGATATTTCCGACGCCTCGCCCGATGGCAGCTCGTCCCTGCAGAAACTAGTCCATATAGCATATCTGGATGCATGGTCCACCCCTTGCTGTGCCCAATGAGACGCTCGCTGTTGAAGGTCGTCGCATGTTTCGCGTATAGCCCATTGCAAAACGTCCATAGTGTCAACGACGTCCAAAGGACCTTTTCCAGCCACAGATCGGATGCGTTGGTCAATCTCGAGAGGTGCGAAAAACATGACCGAATGTCCGTGACCGAGTTTCCGCATCCGCATGCAACCTACGTGCGGTAAATAGTCAAGTAAATCCACGAGACAGAATGGTGTGAATAAAATATAGGCACCTTGAGCCAAACGATCTTTAGTGACTTTGGGACCTAGCGTGACAGCGGCACGGAACTTGGTTGGAAACTTGATGTCGGTACCGCGGGTATGCGCATCGTCGAGGTATACAATACATTGGTCCAACTGCTGCGCAAACGGTGACGATATCAGAAGGTGCGTTCTGCCATCTCGAGCGAGCACAGTTAGCTCATCGTCCTCGTTGAAATAGATGGCGGCAGATATGGATGTGTTCGTGCTGATGGCTAGCCACTCTTTAGCCAGCTCATGGTTTCGGAGGTCGAGCATTTGAGCGCCGACGTCCAGTAGGACGCGGATCTCCGGTTCTTGTGCCACCAGAATTTCGAGGAATTCGCGCGTTTTCCGCCGCTCTCCATTGTCATAGGACATGCACATATAGTGTCGGTTCTCTGGCTGTAGAACATACGACAGAACCTTAGCGTTCGTCCCTCGCTGATGATCAGGATCGCGTTGAGTGATATGGAGAGGTAACAAGTATTGGCCATCGTTTGTGCCAGAGAATCCTGTCATGGTCAGTCAGCTAGCAAATCTAAAGTACAACCCGGCCATCAACATACCGGTCAAAACGCGCTCTTTCCTTTCCGCCAAATCCCACCCTGAACACGACAGTTTCGAAGGGAACTCTTTGGCTTCTTTCGGGAATACGACACTCGAAAGG
>JBBPMC010000735.1:0-10395 GCA_038090115.1 Strobilomyces echinocephalus
CTGTGACCGGTACTAGGTCATGGTCGTCACACTAGGTGTGACATTATGCTCTTGCATAGAATGTCATTATGCATAGCGGTGGGCACTCCCCATCGCTATGCAATATGAGGTAGTCAACTGTATATATTTCTCGGTGCCGCCGTGGCGTTTTCGGCACATCAATGGATGGAAGTCGCGGGGGCTATGCATCTGAATCATCAGGGATGGAGCGAGGTGGAGATTATTCTGCACGACCCTCTCGGGTGTCTTTGTGACCGTCTGGAGCTGTCGGTCGCTACATTGTCACCCGGTACGCGAACCGTGGCACTCGGTGATTTTGTACCATGTTGAGCCTGAGATAGGGTACTAGCAGAGCCACGCGCTGCCGACCGTACCCGTCGGTCCAAGGGAACTGCTAGAAGTCAGGTCAGATGACAGCGGTGACGTGCTGGAGTCACTGACCAACACCGTGACGGTCGTCATCGCCTGTGCAGAGGGTTTCAGCGTCCAGCTCGGAATGATCGGTACCCCAACTTCAAGAAGGCGACGAAAGAGCGACGGCACCCAACTTCGAGAACTCAATTAGCCCCGAGATTGGAATGCTGAGCCTGGCGTCGTGCATACTAAGGGCACATGAACCCGGAATCAGGGTGCTAGGCGAAAACGAATAAATCCAATACGACCACACTGAGCCAGGCGCCGACTGACGTGACGGGCATTTCACGACCAGATCGTTCGTGCTTTACGAGCTCATCGAGATAAGCAGCTAAGCTGGTCTATTCGTGTTCAGAAATCACGAAAGTCTGGTAGCCGCACTTCTGGTGTGGCCGACACGATAGACCAGAGAGGTGTCCCATTGATCCGTGGCTGCCCGACAGCCGTCCATTGAAGTTGGCATGGTTATCACCAGGTCTGTCGTCTAAGCAGCCTCACCAAAAGACCATGGTCTCGTTCACGGACGTGTCGAATAGACTTTCGGGCGAGACGACACATGGCATTCGCACACGACTCACCGCAAATGCACTCCGTGCTGCCAAGGACGGCCAACTAGAGCGTTTTGCACGTTCCAGTCATACGTAACCGCGACGAGAAGCTGTGCTAGTGTTGCCGCGAAGTGAATTGGTGTGAACCGAGGTGTATTTTTGGTGCACCTCGTGTCAGTTCGATTGGACGAAAGCGCGTGAAAGTCCACTCCGGAAAGTGGGATGAAGTGTCCGGCAGTACGAACTGTCATCTTCCCATCCAATCAGAAGTGATTAGTCATGTGTGCTGCGTTGTGCTACACAAGGCCAACCGTGTTCGCACCAATGGTTCATTTCTTGGATGGGTAAATACAGGAGCACATTACCGAACCTGCAGGCCTCTAAGAATTTGGAAGATATGGTGGTCCTACTCAAAAGAATGCGGGAGGAGCGAGAGGCGAGCCTGATCTCACTCGAAGGGACGCAACAGGAGCAATGGGCGGGTGATCTCACCTGAAAGAGCACGGTGAGAGCGACGGATGGGCATTCGAACTTCGCATCGAAAGGATACAGTGAGAGCGACAGGCGAGTGATCATGCTCGAAAGAATGCAACAGGCGAGCGCTCACTGCCTGCGCTTGCTTAGTCGCCGCCAAACGCCGACCTCTGGTAGGTAGCTTTCTAGGTCATCTCTCACAGCTGCTAAATGTGCCACACTTCACCTTACCTTGAGAACTGGAACGAACTCGCTTCTCTCAATTCGGTTGCAACGAAGTGTGTGAAAGTGTCACCTTCACGAATTCTTCATTTACTTCGGGGTTACTTCACTTCCGCGGCAACACTAAGCTGTGCAAGGGAACGTGAGGTGGAAGAGACTCGGTACCTTTTTCAAGTTTCCGAAACGAGCGACGGTTGTTTGTTTCCCAAGCTCTTGCCAAACACCTCGCCTCCCTAAACGGGAGGGGTCGCACTCGAAATTTTGCTTCTTGCAACGCGCCGCGCACACCCTCGTCGTCCTTCTCTTCCCTCCGAAAAAAATCACTTCGATGTCGGCTTTTCGTGCTCTCCGCCAGCTCACGTCCGTGTCCCGGGTCGCGTGCCCTGCGCTGAGCAGCGGGCGGACGCTCCTCGCTGCACGGGCCGTCCCGCGTATGGCGTCGTCGGCGACGCGCATGTTGTCGACGACGCCCGCTCGTCTCTCCCAGGGTGCCAGTACGTTCCTTGTCCTCCCTCCCCCCTTTTTCTTTGGGTACACGCTCACCCCTCGCGCTCCAACAGGGGACGTCGTGTTCTCGCAAAAACTGGCTCATGAGCTCAAGTACGAAAAGGAGGAAAGCGCCGCGAAGAGCGGGGAGCCCGAGTTTCTCAAGGCGTTCAAGGAACAGGGTCTCTGGACGGTTCGTCTCTCTCTCTCTCTCGCTCTCTCTTTCTGGTCGATGCATGCTCACGATGGGGCGTGGGGTCTCGCAGATCGAGGACGTGGAGGGCAACGACGAGGTGGTGCTCTTGCGCAAGTTTGGCAACGAAAAGTGCGTTCGTGGCTCTACTTACGCTTACGTGGGCCCCGGTCGAGAAAACTGACCGTCGACCCCCCCGAATCTCTCTCTCTCTCAAGCATCCGCGTCGTGTTCTCGATAGCGGACATTCAAAACATGGAAGAGGAACAGCTCGAGCAGGACGAAGAGGGGGGCGAGCAAGAGGAGGGACACGCGCAGTCGTACCCCGTTCGGGTGTCGTTCTCGGTCACCAAGGTCGGTCGGGCGTCGTCGTACGGTGGACGGTTCGGTGGCTGACGCATGTTCGGGGCAGGACAACGTCGAGGGCTCGCTCAACGTCGACACGATGTGCCAAGATGGCGCCTTTTTGGTGGACAACATTTCGTTCTACCCTGACGCCAAGCTGGGTACGGAGGTGACGGCGGAGGCGGACTGGAAACGTCGCGGGCTGTACATTGGCCCGCAGTTCGACACGCTGGAGGTGCCGGTACAGGAAGAGTTTGAACGGTGGCTGAGCGAGCGAGGGGTGAACGAGACCCTGGCCACGTTCGTTCCGGAATACTCGGAGTACAAGGAACAAAAGGTGCGTAGCGGGTGGCATATGGTCTGACGGCCGTGGCTGACGTGGACGATGCTGTAGGAGTACGTGAGGTGGCTGGAGAACGTCAAGAGTTTCGTAGACGCATAACCGTATTAGTTTGCATGTATCACACACACACGGGGCTTTGACTAATTGACACGCATCACCGCTCGTCAGCCGGGGAATCCCGCAGAACGTTCTCGGCCTTGCCCCGAGCGTGGCCCAGCGAGTGGCCCTCCGAGGAGAGCTGTCAGCACTGGACGGCGGATCGAGCGCATATAAGCACCTCAGTCAAGTCATGGCCGAACATCGTACGACATGTCCTCTGCCCTCTACATCCCCGTACACAGGCGCGCCCCCAGCATAGACTCGCCATCGCCATCGTCGTCCCGTGCCCCATCACGTACGTGTCTCCCCCAGTCACGGTTTCCGTCTCGACGCTGACGTGACCTCGCAGCAGTGTCCCCGGGCCCGCACGCACCCACCGGGGTGTACACCCCCACCGAGCTCCTCGCGCTCTCGCACTCCCCGCTCGTCGCCCAGCTCGCATCATCACACAACGTCGTCGACGCGCTGCGCACCGTCGCACCCGAGGTCGTGTGGACGAGGAAACAGCGCAAGGCCGCAGCCTGGCGCGCGGGGCACCCCACGCCCACACCCACCCACAGACGCTCGTCGTCCCGCGGCTCGCAGTCGCATTCACATTCAGAGTCGGAGGAGGAGAGGGCAGTCTCATGGAGGAGAGCGTAATTTATGGGGATCGGGGAGGGGATATACCGCACGAGAAGCCCAAGACAACATTTGTACTTAGCGTAATCTGAACGAGCGCACTGAAGTGTCCGATTGCACAAGAAATGGGTATACGACTTAGCGCGTGTGGAGGTCGCTCAGCCAGCCAAGCATTCTCTGAGCGTCTCCCAGTCGCAATGCTGCGACGAGCGCTAACAAGGCCACCGCTATCACCCACGCGCGTCCCCCGCTACTTGCGGTCATGGTCTGCAGACTTGAATCAATAAGCGTCCGCCCAGTCCTCGAGATTTACCTTGCTCTCACCAGGCGCAGGCAGACGACGCGGCGGGAGCCGCACGCCCAGGACGTTGGTAAGCCAGGATTCCTTCTTCGTCTGATCACGCACTGTTCAGCGCCTTTCACTCGATTCGAACGACTGGACTCACGTTGTATGGAGGGAACCTGCTCCCAAGAACAAGGTCGATCCTGCACGTTCGAGCGTGTGAGCATCGCCCGCGCTCTGTCAAGCGCACCCGTACCAGGAAGGCGAGTCCATCGACGACCTCAGGTGCGTAAACAGGTCAAAGGTGAATTTTCGCGTGTGATAGCCACCTAGAGTGCAAACCCACAGTCGCGTCGGTCCACAAACAGTCGACGGAAACACTCACTGCCGCTGGGACCGATGCCACCGAACGGAAGACCGTCGGCTGCATGAGGCCATTCTATCGCATCAACACGGTCATCGACGGCACCACGACCCACCTGCACAATGGACCATCGTATCGTTGGCGATGGCCGAGCCGCTCCGCGTGTTGTCGAAAACTAGCATGTCCACCGTCAGTCGTGCGACACCCCGGACAGATCACGCTACTCGCCCTTGTTCTTGAAATCTGCGTCTTGCGAGAAGACATAGAGCGCGAGGGGATGATCCCTAAACAGAAGGATCGAGACGACGTCGAACGCGCAGGGAAACGAAACGCACCTGTCGTTGATGAATTCGATCGCTGCTTCGAGGTTCTTGACCGGCACTATCGGCAGGATGGGACCGAACAGCTCTCTGTCCCACGGCGTCAGTCTCTAGTCGTCTTTCTGCAGAACGCCGACGTACTCGCTCATCAGCGAATCGTCGCCCTTGACGTCTTTGACGAGCGTGGGCGCGATGAACAGCCTGGACGCGTCCGTCTGACCGCCAAACGCGATCGTTCCAGACGTGTTGTCCAGCAGACGTTCGAGGCGGTCAAAGTGCGCCTTGTTGACGATGCGCCCGAGGTCGGGTGAGTCGAGGGCGCCGTTTGGATAAAACTCGTCGTGCCTGTAGCAGGGGGTGACGTCAACGACGGCCCGCGGCCGGACACCACCCAAGTACGCACGCCTCTTTCAACGCTTGAGCGATCAGGTCCTGCGCGTCTTCCTGCACGAGAACGTAGTCGGGCGCGACGCACGTCTGCCCCGCGTTGATGCACTTGCCCCACAGGATCCGCTTCGCCGCCGTCTTGAGGTCGCACGTGGGGTCGATGACGACGGGGGACTTGCCGCCGAGCTGAAAAGCGGTCACCACGATCCAGAGACCGCGCACACGTGACCCGCACGCACCTCGAGGCTCACAGGCGACAACGTCTTGGCGGCCGCCGCACACACGATCCTGGCGACTTGCCCGTTTCCGGTGTACAAGACTGGGGGCGCGTGCGCGTCAGTCGACTGAAAATAGAAACGGATGGCACGCACTGTGGTCCCATGGCAGTTCGAGGAGCTGCGAAGGACCGGGGTCAGCGAGAGTACGTGGATGAGCGGGGTTATTCTAAGAGTACCTTGGTCGTCTCGGGGACGGCGCCCAGTACGACGCGGACGACGTCTGGGTCTAGGTACTTTGGGACGAGCTCAGCGATGAGGCGGCTGGTGGCGGGCGAGAGCTCGGACGGCTTGAGCACGAAACAGTTGCCTGCGGCGAGGGCGCCAATCTGTCGGGCAGACCATGGAGTGCGCTCGAACCCAGACGAGAGGTTGTGCGTACCATGGGTCCAAGAGCCAACCAGACGGGATAGTTGAACGGGCTGATGGAGAGCACGACCCCCTTGGGTTCTTTGCGTATCACGGGGCGAAATGCCGCAAAGTTGACGTTGAACGGCGCCTTTTCTGGGCGCGCCCACTTGGCGACGCGGTCATAGGCGATCTTGCAGTCGCTGAGGGTCGAGTCGAGCTCGAGGCTGGGTGCAAGTCAGCGAGGGCCACGGTAAAAGGGAAGACGCACAAGGCGGTCTCGAGGGGCGGACGGCCGAGGTCCTGCGCGAACGTCTCCTTGAAGCGGTCTACGTTGTCCTGGAGGAGGTAGCCAAGCTGGAGGATCTGCGTCCTGCGGGCCTCGATGGACTTGAGTTTGCCCTCCCTGAAGCTCTTGCGCAGGTCCGCGTGGATCTGACGAGGGTCACGTTTCGGTTCGGTTCGGAGGTGGGCCGACGAACCTGGGCAATGTCGTCGACGAGGGTGTACGCGAGCTCGGTGGACATGACGAACCGCGAAACGTCTGGAATAGGAAATCACACGCCCCATGCTGGAGACTTACGTCAATTTGGCCGCCGCCATGACACAACTCTGGACGGCGATCGAGCGACCCGCGTATGGCTAACCACTCGTCCGTCGGTTCCCATGCTCCCAGCACTCCTATTTAAACCCGCCCACCGTGTCCTCGAACGAACGGCCCGCCCTTGGAACGCGCACACATGCAGTCTCGAGGTGCGTCGTCGGAACGTATGTACGACCTCGCGCTGATGCATCTCACCCCCGACCCCAGTCTACCAGGACGTGCTCCTCCGACGCCTACGCGCCCGTCACGGTGATCGCCTCGACGAGCGGTCCAACTGGGTGACGACGGCCTCTGGGCCCCTTCAACGTCCCACTTACACCGCCCTCTTCTATTGTGAGTCGACGACGGCAGTCTTTTTTTTCCTCTCTCTCATGCTCGTGATGACGTCGTCCGCGTCTAGTCGACGGCGTCGAGATGGGGAGAGGGACTGGCCCGACGCGCGGCGCCGCAAGAGAGTCTGCCGCCGCGAGAGCGGTCGCGAGGTTGCCCTGCACCCCAGAAGAAGAACGGCGAATGCGGCCAACCATCCCCGAATCGCCCTCACGGGTGACGCCGATGTCGGTGGTCCTCGGATCTGGCTGGAGAGCGCGCCTCGCAGAGTATGAGCGGCGGCAACGACTGCAGGGACGCGAGGGTGGAGGCTGTAGCTTGGGCCTCCATCGGTCGCAAGGATCTAGAGAAGCAGCGGCCACGATACAACGCGGAAACCTCACCGCCGCTTGAACCGTGGGTCGCTCGTGGCATGTTCGGCTCATGACGGCGGCGAAGATGCGTTCAGACGAGTGCATCAGCAGTTTCTGGGACATAACTTGCCCAAATGAAGAAAACTTTGTCGGTGTAACCTACTCCTTCTCGGTAACCCCGTCTACAAAATCATCGTGCCGTACTCTGTTATTCATGTGTTTGTTTTACGTGTTGCGTTCTGGTGCACCATCGGAAATTCGGAATCTGACCAACCACCCGATCCTGTCGAGAGAAAACCTCGCCTCCGAGTCTTCGTTGCAAAACACTGATCCGAGTCCGCACGAGAGGACTGCTCCGAAGTGGCAGATTCGTCTTTGCAAGGGGGTCGCGAGCCGGGGCCGAGCCGGAAGCTGACAAGGGGTGGCCTTCCGGGAACTGGCGAGGCCATCCAAGGGGTTGTCGCAGTGGTGTACTACCATGGGTCCACCAACACTCGCCTCCCACTCCATCGCCCACCACTCCACTCTATTCGAGCTCGAACGCTCAGACGTCGGCTCCCCGCATCTTTTCAGGCTCGGACACCTGCCTGTCGGCCTCTTTTCGAGCATGAATGCTCGCCAGTCGCCCTCGCCGCCTCCATTCGAGCTCGGATGCCCGTGTGCTACCATCCCTGCGTCTTTTCGGCGCGGATGCTCGCCACGGAGTCCATTCGAACACGGACGCTCGCGTGTCGCCGTCATTGTGTCACTCGCTGGATGCGCCATTTCGAGCCCAAACACTCCCCTCGCTCCCACCGCGTCTGTTCAAGTCAGACGCTCGCCCGTTGCCCTCACTGCGTCTTCTTTGGCGCGGGCGCTCGCAGGTCCCTGTTTTTTCGAGCGCGAACGTTCGCCCGTGGCCCTCATCGCCCCTTTTCGGGCTCGGATACTTGCCTGCCACGTCTTTTCGAGTGTGGACGCTCCCACGTCGCCCCCACAGAGCCTCTTCGGGCTTGGATGCTCGAGGTCACACACCGTCTTTTCGAGCGCGGGCGCTCGCCCACGACCCTCAGCACCCTTTTTCGAGCTCGATCGCTCTCCCGTCACGACGTCTATTTTAGTGTGAGCGCTCTCCCGTCGCGTCAATTTGAGCCCGAATATTCGTCCGTCGACCTGCCACGCCTCGAGCGCGAGCACTTGCTCGATGGCCCACAGTGTTCATTCCACCCTTACTTATATTCCTGTATTGTACATAGTTTACCCTATCATTTACCAGCTTGCAAACGGCCGTTCGCGTGCGCGGCTTGCGCCCCCAGACGATTTTCGACCTTAGCGAAAATCCCCAGTGCCACCGCAGTGCCATACGGAGTGGTCACTCGGTCCTGATTGGTCGAGATTGGTCGACCAATCGACCCCTTGGAATGACGAATCTACCTCCGAAGTGACTAATAATGCATCACGGGACTCCGATCCGATCGTCGCAAACTGACGGCCGATCCGGTCAACGGAAATCCACCCTGGGCGGTTGCGGAATGCACACATTCAAGACGTCTACTCGTACAACATAGATCCTCATCGTTCCCTCCTTTAAGCCCACATCGCCTTGAACTTTGCGTGGAACTCCTCCGCCGCCTCGTGCACCACCTTGAGAATCCTCCAGTCCCTCTCCACCACCTCACTTGGCTTGACCCTCCCCGCGTGATCCCCCCGCTCGTCTTCCTCCTCGTCCTTCTCCGCCGGATCGATCATCCCGCTGTCCAGATCGTCCAACCCGTCGCTCTCGCCAGCGTCCTCCCCCTCCCCCGCTTCCCCGTCCCGCTTCTTCGCGATCAACTGCTCCAACGCCCCCCGGACCGTCCCCAACGCCAAGTCGAACTCTTGCAACAGGTACCATATCTCGCCGCGTCGAATCGCGTTGACCGCGCCGAGCGTCTTCACCAGGCCGTGCGCTTCAAAGTCGACGACCTTGTTGCGTCGAAACACGTTGGCCGCAGGTGGCGTCTTCGCCTGGGCGTGCGCGTAAAAGTCGACGATGTAGGCGTTGAGGGGGAAGCCTCGCGCCACTCTGGCGTCGCGCCCTTTCCCCGTCTCCAGAATGGTGGCGAACGACGGCACGACGTGTTCGTTCAGGTCCAACCCCTTCCTCGCCGTCCTCGCCAAATCCGCGACGCTCTCGAAATGGTCGTCGTGTCCCGAGTTCGCCACGAACAGCGATCTCGCCACCACCTTCACCGCAGTCTCTCGCAACCACGCCGCAAATTGCGCTTCCGCGTGGAATGAGGGCGTCCCATTGATCTCGGTACCACTCAGGGGAAGACACGTGTCTGGTCCCAGTTCAGCGCTGTGCTCCGCGCCGTACTTGAGCACGAAGCCCGTAAACACCTTTAGCATCTCCTCTTCTTGCGTCGCCAGCACGCGCTTGGCGTCGTCAGGCAAGGGGGGTAAAGTCACCATCGACCCCGTCGTCTTGGCCACCTCGCGCGTGTTCTCGTCGTCGAGATACGACCTCGGCAGATACCGTCTTCCGAAGAGGTGACTCATGAGTAGAATGAAATCCAGTTTGGCTTGGATTAAACTCTGTTGTGCGCAGATTCGGTGCAAGACGCCGTTCCTCAGCAATGCGACCAAGGCAAAGTTGCTCCACTCGAACAAGCGAGAGGCTACGCCGAACAGTTTGAATGGGCGACCTTGTTCGTCCAACAGGTGCGCGCGTCGAAGGTGGTCGATATCGAATCGAAGGTGGTGAAGGAATTGGCGTTTGCTCTCTTCGGAACCGAGGCCGACTTGTGGAAAGTGGATCACATGTTTGACAGCGTTCGTGGCGGCGGGCGCATGCCCTGAACCCTCGAGAAGATGGAAGAGACGAAGGACGAGCGTGGAGGTCACAGGCAAGTCGGCGCGGAGGGAGGGGAGCTTGGACAAGGTCAAACGTTGTACTCGATCCATGGGAAGACCATAGAACACGACTTTGCCGAGAAGGTCGTATCCACGTCTCCCAGCACGACCAGCGCATTGTCGGTACTGAGGCGATGCTCAGTATCATCTCGCGAATCCAACTCGAATAGTTACAACGTACCATGAGGGCTGTCCAGTACGGTGAATCGCCACAAAAAACAGAGGTCTTCGTCGGGGCATTGATACCGAGTGCGAGCGTGTCTGTACAAGTCACCGTCAGAGTCGTTCACTTTGATTTCTCTCACAAAGAATACCTGTTGCAAACACAACGCGAATAAATCCTCGACGGAATAAGCTGTCGGATTGTTCAGTCATCGGGTAATCCACCCTAGCCTTGCTCACCTTTCGACGGCCGCCCTATAACGCACGTTCATGCCAGAATGGTGCACCGCAATCCCCCGCCGCAAGCAAGCGAGTACCCACGGAAGGGTCCCTCGAGCCAACCCCTTCGA
>JBBPMC010000736.1:0-17134 GCA_038090115.1 Strobilomyces echinocephalus
ACTCTGGTTCGCAATATCGGGCATCCCTTGTACAGTATCTGGCTGCTCTTGGAATCCAATTCGTTGCACGCCCGGATCTTTGGCGTTTGGAAAGCTGGCAATCTTAGTGATTTCATGACATTGATCACGCGTCATCAATGATACGCGTGAGTATAGAGTTGGGGCCGGCTTATCCAGAACTCAACCACACAACCCACGGAAAGCCAGGGTAAGGACTACTTGAAAAGGGACGACAACGCGGGGATCTCGCTGATCATGTCTGCTTTCGAGTCGACTAATTCACCGATCTCATCTGGAGCGGACGCCATCACCATCGCCAACCCTAGGCTATCGTTGGGATCAAGTCGTTGAAATGTTTTGTGCAGTGCTAATATACACCCTTCTTGTGAAATGAACTCACTAGTCTGCAGTTAAAGGCGGGGAAACGGCGGGAACAAGGGACAGGTGGTCGGACTACGACTGACCGACTCATCTCCAGAGGTCGAAATTACGCGTTACACGACACATGTTTCTGTTTGCCGCAAACTACGAAATCTCAGGCATAACGTTGAATGTTCAGAATTCAAGTTTCTTCGGCTTTATGTATGTACCTTGTAGTGAACATTCTTCATCACGGGATTCGCCTCGGACCATGCAATGGGCACCATCTGGTCTGTCAGAAAGGAGAGCTTACCAGCCCACGAATGTGCAACTGCTTCGATCATGTCATTCACTATCCCCAATGAATACTACTCTCCAAGAAAGATCTTTCAACTCAGCGGGTAGACGGCTTCGTAAATTTTGCAGACCGCTAAGTGGCGATTCGTGTCTAGAACTAATGGTTACTTGAAACACATATATCGCTGTATCGAGGACGAGTGCACCATCCACACCAGGGAAGTTCTTGGGTGCAACCCAGTAGTATGGAGGTTGAGCAACCTCTACCGCAGACCAGGTCGTGGGAATAAGAGTAAATGTCCCAGTTAGCGAGGAGACACCACCTACACCACCTAGGCCCTGTACCCAATGGCACTCGATGGATTTTGCCGCAGAAATGTAAACATGGAACCATGATTCAAAAATATACCCAGCGGCAGAACGAGTCTCGCTTGGTTGACCAAGGTCCAGCTTGATAGCGTTGTCTTGCTGCTGGAGAGCCTCTCCGAGGAGGCGGCGGAGGGTTGGTGTCGGCACAACAGCGCATGTACGAGTGTGAACGATCCTAGATTCTGTCTGCCTCGGCCGACAGAAGTAGAATTTTGATGGGCCTTCTTCGGCGAGGTTCTTGCGTAGTGTTGCTGATAGCGTAACTCTACACTTTTGGACGGCGGTTTCGGCGTCGTCGCGGTACTCCGCCTCAATATCGTTTCCCAGCATGCCGAGGAACCGTAGAAGTGGTCTGGGAACGCCACCCCACGACCTCGCGAGGTCGATCATGTGCTCGACATCGAGACCTAATAGCATGCTGATCACGTCTCATCAAACCTAGCACTAGCACGAAGGGGCAGAGTACGAGTCACTCACGCGAGGTCTGCAATCTCATCCTCGGTCCAGATATCCATAACGAAGCACTCAGCCTGCTTACTCCACCCCTTCCAACGGTTTTCCCTGGGGGACGTGCTTTGGATGGTTCGGACACGACTTGGGAAGCCATAAAAGATGGGGTTGGGGCTTCGGACTCGTTCGCTCGAATCAGAGAGAGCCCACAAATGGCCATAGTCGTCCAACGGTTTCGTATCGTAGATAGAGTGGAAGGTTGCTGTGCTTCTGAACACGATGTAGAACGGGGAACCACTCGAAAGCTCCCATGCAACGGCGCTTCTCGAGACATGCCACGAGCACGTAGGCGAGGAAAAGCGTCTTACCTGCAGGCATGAAGCAAAGTACAATGAGCAAACCCAAGTGCTCCGAATGTTGTCCGTGGCGTACCAATGCCAGGTTGTCCTGTAACGATATGTCACGTTTGTCTCCAATTCATCTAGCGCGGTGACATACTCCTTACGAGGATCCTTTGATGCTGGATGGCCGATCCGAAAAGGAATTCGAAGGTATTGAGAAACCTTGTCAGGTCGATGTATTGGACCCCAAGGCGACGATCCTCTTTCAAAATAGTTTCGGCATTGCCCCAAACCGCGCCAGCAAACGCATTCATATTGTCGACTCTGTATTGTGAGACATTTTCGGCCATGGTGGAGAACAGAGAGCTGGCAGTACAGTCATGGACTGGCACTTTATACAGGACTGGCACTTTATACAAACAACAATAGCGTGCAACATTCGGCCTTGATCGGTGCAACAACTCGAGTAGGATAGACATACAACCAAATGCCATCGTGTACAGTAGCTCTGGTAAATTTCACGCACTCCAGTGATGAAACGATATATGTTTTCTGTTGAAAATCACAGTAATGTATCAAATAATGCTCAACAAGGCCAGGTATATGAGCAAAAAAGCTGATAGACAATGGATTGGATACAAATACGAATGGTGGGATCACTGTTAGTGCTTATCAAAATTTAGTGGATGTGCCAGTGCAATGCCGGGTGAGCAAGTCCAAATGCCTACTATCAGCGTTATCAGTACGCGTGATATGCCATAAAAAGAAATGGCTGACCAAGCCAAGCATCAGCACGCGTCGCGTCGCAGTGTCGAAACAGCACCTGCGACGTCAAGAACAAGCCGTTATGGTTGCCCGAACAAAGTCCATTCCGAATGCTCGTTGATCAGCATGCTGCAGCGAGTGAGAGGGACAGAATTGACCGTGAAAACCGCCAGAAGCAAAAAGAAGCTCAAAGCGAGCTCATGGTAGCCTGGAGAGAGCAAGACAGCACACGTAAACAATGAAACACGACAGGAAGCTCACCAAGAACAATTGCAGCTTTGGGCGGATGAAAGAGATCTTGCCAAGCTCGAGAAACGGCGAGTGGGTTGGGCAAAACCAAAGCGCGGAAAGCTGGACGGTGCTCCCCCGAAATCCTGGGTGAAAGGTGCCAGCGGTGTCGAAGCTGAAGGTGGGAATGAGCACGACAGTGAGTGAGGGCATACGGTCTGATGGTGGGAGTGCTGAGGATGAGTGATGTGCGGTGATAAGGATCAGAACCTCGCTTAGATCCACCTGCCGGCACTGATATCCCAAATTTGGTCTGTTCAAAGTGCTGGTCGACGATGATAAACTGGGTTTTCTTGTCGTCGGTTTTGCTTCTTGTTTTTTAACATCGCATATATTACCGACCTATAACACAGTTGTGCATACATTATACCATATATTATACACTTCTGATCTAAGATCTTGGAGATGTTGAGTTTCCTACATGACTTCCAAATATGGTGTATAAAGTGCCAGTCCATGACTGTACCACACGGCAAACGCCGTCGGGCTTTACCTCACGAACCTCGGATCAACGTCCATCCAAATTGCTCACGTCTCCGGGATTTCCTGGACATTCGTTCGCCTGGCCAGCCTTCGTCCGCATTGTCGCCATCCCCGTCACCCCTCGATACCCTCATCTTTTGAATCCCACCAGTGACAGAGAACAGACAAGGATGGACAAGGACGGAGGGACTGACAAACGACGGCGGCCAGCGACGACAAGAGAGGACTACATAGCAAGGGTGGACGGCCAGACAGGTCCTGTGGACAGACAGACGGGCCAAGCCAATAGACGGACGGACCGTACAGACAATAGACGGGCCAAGCAATAGAACGGGCGGACGGACCAGATGGAGACAAACGGACGGACAGTCAACGGCGTGTAGACAGACGGGCCAAGTTGATGGATGGTCAATGTTAACGACGGATGGTCAGACCACAGACAGGCAAGGACGCCTCCCCGCCACCGTCTTCACCCGCCCTCCCTCATCTTTCGCCGTCGACCACCGCCCCCCTTAGGTGGGCGCCACCCCGTCCCCTCGCCCTCGCGTCGCGCCAGCCCTGTGCTTAATCGTGCGCCACGGCTCGCTGCGTGTCCCCTCGTATCTCCTATCGTTGCGTTGCTCTCGCCGTTCCCTTCCCCTGTACCATAATATTTCCACCCCCATCGCCTTTTCTCGCCACAGACGGGTCCATCGTAGCTCCGCCGTCTCCCCTTGTCCAATCGCACGCGGGGCCTCGCCGCTGGCCGTCGTGTGCTGGCTGCCGCCATGTCTTTGCGCTTCGAGCGTCGTCCACCAGACACGTCGAGTTCGTAAGTAGGTCACAAATAGTCCATCCCAAGCGGTGCTGTCCTCACCCTCGCCCTCGGCTGTCCTCATGCATTTCTGTCCCTATCTTCGTCACCGTCGGTACGGTCGGCCTTGCGCATGCTGCTACTAGTACTGTTGCTCCTATCATCGTCCTTGTCCTTGCTCGCCCTCTCATCGATGAATGGATGGACGGACAAGAACGGACGGACAACAGATGGACAGGCGCAAGGGCGGGCCGGCGCGCGCGCGGACAAGCCACGGACGAACAGACAAACGGACAAAGGCAACAAATTGACAGCCGAACAAATAGACAGAGGCCGACAGACAGCTAAGGATGGATAGCAGTCAGAAGGCGCAGACAACGACGAACAGAGAGACAGATGCATGCCCATATACTAGTATTACAACGTGGAGTAGAACTTCTTGACGATTGGTAAATGGCTCGAACGGCCCGAACAGGCCGATTCAGTGGGGCGAAAACTCGTAACCCAGCGCAGACAAAGCTAGGTGTTAGGAAAATTACTGGCGCTGGCGAGACTCCGAGGATGTCCTCTGAGTCCGCTATGCAACACGAACTTTTCCTTGGGCTTGCATAGTAACTGGTGGATTAGTTCTACATGTAAGTTCATTACGTGTCTGGTGACTTGGTGGTAATGGTACAACAAGCTATACTGCAACACAGACGCGACACAGCGGCAAGATATCATTTAAATACGGCTCTGAGGGTGGAATGCTGTAACGAAAACGGATAGACGATCGATAGCGGGATGCAACGAAGTTCGTAAGTGTGTGCAGTCCACGATCATGGGTTTTAGACATGCAGCGGAGGCACTTTGCCATCCACGGAGTGACAAGACGAGTGCGACTCCTGACTGGCCTTTTGCGCCCGAAGTGGGAGGCTAGTTGTCTGCGCCGTTCGCAACGGCTGAGTGGTTTCCCAGCATAATGAAGCAGGCTGGATTGGGATTTCGGCGAGGGAGCATCGTGAGATAGAATCCGAGCAACTCACCTCTCCGCTCATGTAGTCTGTGCCTTCCATCTCTCCTTTGAGCGTTTCGCGAGTGAGGAGGGTGTCCAAGAGCATCTTCCAAAATAAAACAAGGTCGTGTGAGGGTCACAGACTTCCGTTATATTGATGACACTCACATTCGTGTAGATACGCCCAATGCACACAGAGAACATACCATAGACGTTTGTGTTGGGAAGAACGATGAAACTGATCAAATCACCCACAGAGAAAAGTCCCGCAAACAGAACAGTCTGGACAGCACCGCGGATAAGTCTGTTTACAATTGTATCCATCTTGCGGAAACCCGTTCGCGAGCGGGTAAAGATGATCACCAATGTAACTGGTGGATGGAAATGAGCAACTTTATGTTACGCAGATCGAAACGAAAGAACACACTTGTGATGAACAAGTCCACGACGACCTGCAAAGACAGCCAAGCAATCACGAGGGGTGTAATCCGGTTTAGCTCAGAATTACTGGGCGAGATTAGCTTGAGATAGTATTTTATCTGTTCAACATACATATGAATGATCCACGCTGCGGTGCCGCAAGCAAAGCCCAGCATAAACGAGGGGATTGCCAGCACGATGACCACACCGTACAGGATCCTGCTGTTGGTCAAGCACCAAATCCTGAGACGTGGCTCAGTTTACAACTCGCACTCGCATACCTCTGCACTTGCCTGAACCCTAAATATAACTGCGTCACCAGGGCAGAAAGGCCAGTGCCAATGGCAGTAAATGGGTATGGCCATACACCCACTTTGGGGATGGTCAGAGAGCGGTGAAGGGGACAGCATGATTACTTGCCTGCGAGCGCTGCCGGATTTCCATAGTTTTCCACGCTGAAATGAACATCAGTAGATGTGATAGTCAGAGGACGTGACGTACGCATAGTACCATGCCATATATATCAGTCTAACGCAGGAAATGATTGGCAATCCCACAAACAGTGGATTCAACCATAATGATAGGACTCACGCGCCACTGTGGAAAAGGTCTAAAAGAAACAGGAAAAATACTGTATACCTATAAAATCATCTGTCAATTGATACATGAATCAGTGGCTGGTGCTCACCTCGTCGCTGGTTGATCATCAAATTCTAATGCAAGGTGTGAGCCGTTGTGAATCCTCTTTACTGCGTCCACCTACTCCTCCGATAGTACGCCGCGAATTGGTATGTGACAAGGCCAAACAAGAATGTGTTGACTTGATCAGAGGCAGCGCGTCAGTCTCAGACTCGGAGTGCCATCGAAGATCAGCCGTCCCGGACACTCACAGAATATACCCATCAGAAGTGTGCCTGTTAGTCGATCGATCCTGTCAGCTAAATATGTCATTGGGTGCCAGGCCTTACGCACCGAGAGTTGCATCATACAATCCCATGTTATGTTGTGCGCTGACTTGGTCAGGAGGTCGAACGACTCCGGTGGGGAGTTAGCCGGCTCCTATATACGAGTGCGTCTGAGCATCGGCGTCTCGTCCTGCCATCATATGTAAATATGTGCCAGAGTCTTACCCTTACTAAAAAATGGTGGGCGCCCGCCGGGCCGCCATGTCAGCCGACGAGTCGGAGGAACGAAAGGCGGTCAAAGTTTGCACTCTCGTGTAGAGTGGCGCAATTCACTTTCCAGCCTGAGCCTGCCAGTGGGCTCTACTACTTAGTAGGAGGCTATTATGTACAACCCGTGTTGAATATTTGAGTTCAAAACTTTGAATGACCAAAAGCTTCGGAAGTTACCAGGAGTCAACGCATTACGACCAAGAAAGCGACCTGACCACATCATGATGACTCTCGTCCGCGTGGGGCGGCTGTGGGCGGATAAACATTATAATGCTTTCCGACCCCGGGCCAGAGCTCGCCATGTGTCCCACCAAAAGGGGCAGATTTCGATTGGTGCAAAGCGCGGCCCATGCGATCACGACTTACAACGGACCAGTGGGGTGGTGAGTGTACGAAAAGGGATCCAACTGAGGATGTGATGGCGGCACAGCCATCGTGATCCGTAATGCGCCCTCGGCGATCCAACGATATCACACAATAAGGTTCGCAGTGATTCTTCATCATCCCTACGCTTACTTTTCACTTCCATTGTCCTACGTCACCTTTTCCGTTTCGTCTTTCTACCTTACGATCGTCCACACGCCACTCGGCGCGCTCCATTTAGTCTCACCTGTGTCCACCGTATCGAATCAAATCAAGCCCACATTGGCATTTACATTTCTCTTATCGCGAACAACAAACGACAACCGACGACGAATTTATTTCATTACTCGCCATCTTAGGCTAACACTATCCCCTTAGAACTTGCCCACTCGCCTTCAACGCGTTCCGTCGCCATAGACCAATGCAACCTTACAGCTCTTGCATAACCCACGAAACTTCATGCACCTGTTTCGCAATTGGCTGTCAGAACTGACATTTCTACTAAGATAATCGAGGTAGGTGTCCTCCCGAGCGAGCCTCTATATCGTCGGATGCTAACAGCGCACTGTGCCCCGGATCCTTCGTCATCTTCTACTAGTATCTTTGTATTGCCAACTTGAACTAGGGTCACAATCAAAGTATATATTGGTCCCTTACCGAAAGCGTCTGGACCTGGACGTTGATGGTAGCTGAGGCCCGACCGGCATCAGCAGATTAGGAGCAATTCATCGCCTGTGCACCCCTGACTCAGAGAGGGAGGCTACATACATGCGACTTTTGGAATAGGCGTCGGCCCGGGGGCTCCGCACCCGCCCATACATTCAGATCGGAGGTATTAGACCTTGTAAGTAAGTTTCTGGATGAGCTCAGGGTTGTCTTCATTGAGAACAGGGATCCTGCGGGACGATCGTTTAGGCGTAACTTGGAACTACATATCAAGAGTATACTTTTGCTCAGGCTGAACAATCGCTGCAGGGGACTCTCAACCCGGTTCACGCGCTGTCACAGGTTACATGAGTTTTCAATTTGCTCCAGTCAAATCGTGTCTCATGCTTGCTGCCGATATACGACCACTGACGTCCTGTGACGTTCTGCAGGGCGGTGATGCCAAATAACTACCTGAGGAATGGTCAGCACAATCCGGTTGATTCATGAGCCTGACGTCACACAGTGTTGGCATGTTTGAAGGGGAAGATTCCTATCAATTTACAGAATTTGCAAGGGCGAGCTCGTCATTTAACACCGAAACGATTCAGATGACTAAGTGCGTTTTCCTGCAGGAGTCGTGGACACATTCAATTGACGCGAATGACAATGACATTGACACCAAGAACAGAATCTCTATTCAATTAACATCCGGCGGAACACAGAGTACCTCCCGTTCAGACTGCTACTCTTTTTTCGCCTCCCGTTCCAGCTTCCTCAGAGCACGACGACGCTGATCTTTCAGGATTGAGTGGGAATGAGAAATAAATAAGGATTTCCATCCGATCGCATGGATGATGTAGTCAACCAAAGCATGACTCCAGAATGGTGTGGTGGTACCAGGACGGTCGGTTAGCGCCGCGCCGCACGACAAACCAATTTTACTCAAGGCAGAACGAACGTAGACCGCAGGTGTAGGCACTAACGTTGACGATTTTCTGATCTTCGACATTTTCGAGACCTGTGACTCGATAAGTATACAGTTGGTATCGAATGGGGAAGATACACATACAACGAAGTATGTATTCAGGTGCTCGACAGTGATGTTGTGCACGCGGACCTCCTCTGCTAGAGCGCTGGTAAAAGTCGATACGAATGCTTTGGTCCCCGAATAGGTCGCAAGCATAGGGGAGGCGACTTGGCCTGCGAACGATCCAACGTTGAGGATCAAACCGCGTTTTCTACGATGAACTCCCCGTGTCAGCATTGCTAATTATCACAAGAGAAAAACAACTGACCGCTGAATCATACCGGGAAGTACAGCCCGGGTCACACGAATGGTGCTGTTGACATTAATAACCATGATATCCTCGGTTTCTTGCTCATTCGTTTCAGCAAAATACGTCGGTATCGTGTGTGATTTGCCAACATTGTTCACTAATATTAATGTGACACTGGATTTAGGAAAACGGGGGAAAGAGTGCTTACCAAGGACACCAATGTCCAAACTACCAACGACGCTTTTCAGGGCGTCAAGTGCTGCGGGATCGTTGTTGGTAAAATCAATCAACTGAATTCGCGTCTCTGCCTTTCCAGCAGTCTTGCTCGCTACAAAAGCCGATATGAGCGCCGCCTTCATACGCATCAAAAACGGACGCACCGATTTCAGCCGCGACCGCAGTCAACGCAGCCTCGTTGCGAGCGACAAGCAGGATATTGAAACCAGCGGCAGCCAACTGGAGTGCGAATTCCTTCCCAATACCGTCTGATGCACCGGTGACGACTAGGGAAGTAAAGTTTGAAGAGTGGGTGCTATCACGGAACAGTCACGCACCCGCCCAAGCGCCTTTCGTTGCACCAAACTTCTTGAGCTAACAACGAAAAGGCACGTTAGCCTCGTAAAAAAAACGTGCAGAACGCACGTACGCACGTTTTTACCAGGCAGGACAAAGGTCTGTGTGAGCACGAGCCATGTCTTGAGCAAGAAACGCGCCACCGTGAATGCCCCGATAGAGAGAATCAGACTGCACGTCCATGGACATGCAGTGACTATGTTAAGCTCGCTTCAAAAATGGTGAAGAGAATGCACGCGTAGATGGACGAACCTAGTTCAGAAAGCGGAAGACCAGCCATAGCCATCGCAAATTGGAACTTGTCGAGTGCCACAATATTAATCGCGCTGTAGTAGGTAGCAATCACTACCAAACAACAGCATACAACCTACTCTTCGACCGCGAGCTGTATGGCGAATACTAATAGCTTTCGGACCAGTCCAGAAGGGTCCGTGATGCAGGACATCTAGGATGCTTGAAGGCTGCTATTTGGTCTAACTCTACCTTTGCACCTCCGCTACTTACTCGGACCCTCAGAATGTCGTCTCTGATCTTTTGCCCTCAGGATTTGTCTTAGACCGACACCCGCGTGATTCAGAACAGAGCACCGTTGCATTACGGCTAATTTGAGTCTCGCTCTGGCGACGTCGCTACATTCGATCTTCCTTGAAGACCCATTCAAGATTCTAAACCTTCAATTTTGTTGACTATGCCCCATATGTTGCTCGACCCCGCGCTGCTGTCATTAATCCCTACTTGGAGAGACCATTTCTGTTTGTTCGGATTCCACGGTGAACTTAAGACACCAAAAGAAGTCCTCTGAAACAACCAGCATGCCCTTGGCGGCCAAGAACGGTAACAGGAAAGCACTGTACTCGATATTGTCCTCATCTAAACAAATTACAGATTGCCGTGTAGGCGTTGGTTGCATCGTTGCAGTCCGTGCACTTCATTCTACTGTACCAATTTCTCGTTCGATGGGAGGCTGAATGGGTGCCAGTCCAACTCTACGAGCGTCTAAAGGTTTGTCTATAGCCGACACCAAACCCAGGAATTTCTATGCGGACGTAAACTTCTGCAGTCGTCCAGCATTGGAGTGGGTAAGAGCGCGACACAATTCATGATAATAATGAAGAGCTGACTGGCACTGCACTCCAAGTATCCTCCCCCGAGGTCGCGAGGTTAGCGCGGCCATTGTCATGGAGAATGCGCATTATGTAAGTCCTGTAGCCTTCTTTTCAGAAACCCAGGGACCAGGGTTGCACGGTCCTGTGCAAATTTCAAAGGCCTCGTGCCTCGTGCGGCGCAGAGCAACCAGCACTGCCTTTATTGCGTTCCATGCGATTTGGGACCGTTGGGCATTCTGCATTGGACTTGAGTACAGCAATCGCGCGTCAGCCGCCGTGAATCGCTGGGTGTCTCCGATTTGTGGCAGTGTCATGTAGCCGTCTGTGGTAAGTCTGGCGAGTCAACAGGTGATCGTTCGTTCCTAAGCGCACCGCGTCACCGCACTGCGCGCTCCACCCAGACGTCACGGAACATCGAGGCCAGTTAAAAGGCAACGGCTACTTTGCCATAGCCATCAAACATTCGTCTAACCCCCACCCTGAACACAAGCACTTCATGATCCTCACGCTCTCCTCTGAAGGCGTCCGCAACACTGTCTTCACGGACGAACGTGGACTTCCCATGTTCAAGAGTTCCACGCCCTTTCGTCTAGGGGTTCGTACGACCACTATCAATCGACAGCTGTCAGACAGGTCGAAGACGGACGACCCCATCGAAGTCATGGGCAGCATCGATTGGCATTGTCTTGGGTCCTCGATATTCACGATCCGAGGGACGAGACTGGAATCAAACATGTTCCTGCCAAGACACGGGTTCTTTGGAAGGTGAGGATCGAGCGCAGTCGCTCCGAAACGCGTGGCGCTCACGATTTCATCCTTTAGGAAGCGCACTTTCACCGGGTTCGACGGTCGTCGCTATCGATGGGACATGTACTGTAGGAACGTCGCGGTAGGTGTAAAGCATTTTGATTGTGGTTGGATCGTCATCTCATTCGTCTTGCAGCTTTCCCTCGACGATGGGTCACGAACCGAGATCGCGCGGTACCACAGAGCAACTCTCGGGATAATAGGAAAACGAAGGAGCGCCTACTTGGAAATTGCACCCCAGGCAGAGCATATGTTGGATCTGGTCGTCCTTACCTTCATTTACGTGGAAAAATTAAGGATGGACAAGGAGAGACGCCAACGGAGGGGAGCAGCATCTGGCGGAGGTCCCTGAGGCCTGTCTCCAGCGGTCATGATACATTTCCTTAGGCACATATCAACACTACTGCTGCTAGACTACTCGCCTTAATTCTCGTGATACCCTGTCTAATTGATCAATTCTATTTGGATCTTGAAGGACCTCTTCAGAAACCACAGGTTTGTAGCTGCAGGGTCCTGTAAAGCTCCACCCGCGCCGGCGGCACAGAGCGGCCAGTACTCAGGCTGAAGTTCTATTCCACAAGATGCATTGCGCTTCTCTCGCGCGTCAGTCGCGACTTTTCAGACAGTGTCAGCCCTGGCTGGGGCCTGGGCAAATTTGTGGCAGTGCCGTGGGCTCTCTATCGTACTAAGTTCATCAACGCGAGAGGAAATCGTTCCTGGGAGCACCGCGTTCCAGTCTATGAGGATGTCATGAGGTACCCAGGCCAGTGAAAAGGCGAGGGTGACATCGCCATGGCCATCAAACGCTTTTTCCTAACCTCCCATCGTAAACACAAGTGCACCACTGGCATGATCCTCACGCTCACCTCTCAAGGCGTCCGTGACACCGTCTTCCTGGACGAACGTGGACTTCCAGTGTTCAAGAGCTCTACGCCCTTGGGTCTCGGGGTTCGGACGACCACCATCAGTCGACAGATCTCGGATAGCTCGAACACGGACGACCCCATCGAAGTCATGGGCAGCATCGATTGGCATTATCTTGGATCCTCGATATTCACGATCCGAGGGACGAGACTGGAATCGAACGTGTTCCTGCCGAGGCACGGGTTCCTTGGAAGGTCAGGTCTTGATCTTGAGAATCAGAGCGCGCAACAAACATTGCATGGCACTTACCGCCGATTTAGGAAACGCACTTTCGTCGGTTTCGATGGTCGTCGTTATCGATGGGATATGCACTATAGGATCGTCGTGGTAGGTTTTATGCATTTGGTTATGTTGAATCATGCCGTCTCACTCCTCTAGCAGCTTTCCCTTGATGACGGCTCACGAACGGAGATCGCGCGGTACCACAGAGCGACTCTCGGAATAATAGGAAAACGAAGAAAGGCCTACCTGGAAATTGCACCCCAGGCGGAGCATATGTTGGATCTCATCGTCCTAACCTTTATCTATGTGGAAAAGATACGAATGGACAGGGAGAGACGGTCGCACTAAATTTGCACCTTATCAGTGGCAGTACTTGCTCTGCAGCAACGACGACCTATGTATCTCCAGCATACCGCATAACGCGACACAACCATGAACTTCCTGGCAGGAGCACCACCCATATGTTTGATTCATAGCTGCGTGCCCAGCATTAGATGTCGCTATCCAACAACCGCCAGTCTTTCAACTACTCGATACACACCAGCCCCGGCATCATGTTGCATCGAGACCCTCAAGAAGTAGGCTCACCCTAGCTAGACTTGCATGTCGCGTTATTGCAATTTGCAAGTCACTTTCTTCGAGTGGCCGCGTACACTCTCAAACGAACTTCAACAATCTCCAGAACAATCAATAAGAGAAACATCGATAATGTAGAATCAAGACGTCCTTCGAACCTTGCGCTTTCTCTCCTGCTGACCCTCTTCCCAACCTCTCTGTCAGCTCTTTCGTCATTCGTGCTGTAGCTGCACTGTCCTGTCCCAGTCGCTTCACATGGTATTTTCGAACAGTATCTTGACAGCCTCCGAACCGCCCGTAGGTCCCGCTTTCAGTGCGATGCTCGTCAGGGTCGCCTGCGGCACCAGTGGCTTCACCGCAGACGCTACCTGCATCGGGGGGATGCCCAACGCGTCCGCAAGCGCGTTCAGCGAGCCTTCCAGTCCGCTGCCTTTCTCGGCCGCAGCCCCGCCTCGCCGACGGTCCGGCCCGTTCCAGGCCTCGGCAGCCTCCCATCGCATCGCCACTCCCGAGTAATCGCCCGTGACGATGCCCCACCATCCGACCTCTTCCTTTAGCTTCTCCAACAGCGTTATCATCCCGTAGAGATACCACGTGAAGAGCAGGAGCACCACAAAGAGGAGGATGTATAGGAACTTGATGAACGTCGTACGTGTGCCGGGGGCAGGGACCTCCGCGAGTCGTTTCTTTTCGTGATGAGTCCCCAGAATGGGTGGACTCTCATGTATGGCTTCCGGATGAGTACGTGCAGCCTGCTTGGATGATGTTGCGTTGCTACTAGAACGGGTAGTAATACTCGGCCCAGCGTGACGGAGACGGTGGGGTTGTTCTGCCGACGCATGGGTCGTAGATGTGGTGGGCGAGGTGGAGGGCGTACCCTTGGATTGTTCTGTGCGTTTCTTTGCTGGCATTGGTTATCAAGAGAAAGTGGGAGGAGAGGGGTCATACCGATGGGAGTGACGTCATATCATATAATCATTCATCTGCGGACTGTTCTAGTTGACGATCTATGTCATCAAGCGTTCGAATTTCGATATCGACGATGTCTAAGCTCTATGTATCTGTACAGGTTGGCTCAATTCTTCAACAACGACCGGCCGGTCATTTCTACAAAAGCGTGTTTCAACGAGGGTAAACTTGATATCTCGAACGTCCTACTCACCTTCTGGCTGTGGCAGTCCCATGATCGCCAGCACGGTCGGCGCGACGTCTGCCAACGCTCCCGCCTCCTCCGGAGACGTCCCTCCTTCTTTGTCCTGGATAAACTCGAGGTCCTCTCCGGTCATGATGAACGGAACTTTGTTGGTTGTATGTGCCGTGTGCGGTCCTCCAGTTTCCGGGTTAATCATCTGCTCTGCGTTCCCGTGATCGGCCGTGATGAGCAGGACATATCCAGCTTTCTCGCATGCTTCGTAGATCGTCCCGACAGCCTTGTCTGTTGCAGTGATAGCCTCGACAGCGGCCTCATACACACCCGTGTGTCCTACCATGTCGGGAGGTGCGAAGTTGCACATGACGAAGTCGTGTTTCTTGCTCGTAACTACCTCGGCCACTTTGTCGGCCACCTCCTGGGCGCTCATCTGTGGCTGCAAGTCATATGTCGCAACTTTCGGAGAAGCGATCAAGTAGCGATCTTCTAGCGGGAATTGTTTCTCGGCACCACCGTTGAAGAAAAAGGTGACGTGGGCGTATTTTTCTGTCTCGGCGATGTGAGCCTGGGAAATTTCATGTTTGGAGAGCCACTCTGCGAGCACGTTCGTCATTGCCTGGGGCGGGAAGGCCACCGGGAAAGGAAACTCGGCGTTATAGCGGGACATAGTCGTAATGTGCTGACCAAATTCTGTCAGTTATCAAGCATGGACGATCAAAAGAGTGGGCTCACGAGATCTTTGGGAACGTTCACCTCCACGGGCTTGTCAGGTAGTCCGATGACGCTCACGATCTCACGCATGCGATCCGAGCGGTAGTTGAAGAAAAACAACGTGTCTCCCTCCTTGATGCGCCCTTCGTCACCATTGACAATGATGGGCTTCAAGAATTCGTCTGTCTCTTTACTGTCGTACCTCTCCTGGATGGTTTTGAGTACGTCCGAGGTCTCTTCACCTTTGCCACCAATGAGGCCCTCGACGGCGATCTTGATACGCTCCCAGCGCTTATCGCGATCCATGGCGTAGTATCGGCCGACTACGGTGGCCAGCTCACCGTACGACTCGGACTTAAGGAAAGAAAGTAAATCCTCGGCGTAGCCCTTGGCTGACGCCGGTGCGGTGTCACGCCCGTCACCAAAGAAGTGAACGTATGTGTGGGGTACGCCAGATTCTTTGGCAGTCTCGAGGAGCGCTTTGAGATGACGAATGTGGGAGTGGACACCACCATCGGAGACCTTGCAAGCTCGAGGTCAACGATCGCGACGCACATATCTCCTGGTGTACATACCAAGCCGAGTAGATGCAGACGCCCGTTGCCCTCCTTGGCGCGCTTCGCGCTCTCGAGAATCGTCTTGTTCTGGTGGAACTGTCTCTTGGAGATGGCTACGTCGATCCGAACAATGTCTTGCCACACGATCCGACCAGCGCCGATGTTAAGGTGACTGATGGTTGCGACAGGATCAGAGAGAGAGTATGCAGTCAGAATCAGGATAAACGCACCCAACCTCTGAGTTCCCCATGAGCCCGTCGCTCAGCCCGACCGCGTTCCCGTGTGCATAAAGTGTGCGATATGCGTGATCATTGGCGATGGAGTCCATACTGGTGGTATCAGCAGCGTCGATGGCGTCTCCTTTCATGCCCTTCTTGGGGGAGACCCCCCAGCCATCGTGGACGCTTGAAAACAAACAAATGAGCGAGCCACGCAGAAGGTAATCCCAGCGAATCCGACGTACATGAGGCAAACTTTGTTCTTGACTTCGACCATGGGTGCGTGTGTGATCTAGAGTAGAGTACAGCAAGGGAATTCCGGTATATCCGAACGGCTTTATATCGTAGTACGGAGGCGCTCGGAATGACAGCGTGAGTCGAAGTTAATGTCTGATAAGATCAAGTTCGATTGCGCATCAACCAGGACCCATAGGTACTGTTCTCAGGGACAAACTATTTGCTCTGTCTATCTTCACTCTTTGCTGGAGGATCGCACCCCCACTTCCCTCATTCTTGCCGAGACAACCATCGTGCAGGATACAGTACCGACGAGACTTATGTAAAATACGAAACCATCAATGAGTCATTAGCTTGCGGACCATCACTGGCGGCTCAAGCATAATATCCTTGCTTGCTTTCCACACCTTCATCAAATCGGAGCAATCGTAGGCCTCGTGGTTCAGACTTAGAGTCTTTTGTACTACTAGTACGAGTCAGAAGCCGACTCGGAACTCACCATGACGCCGTTCGTCCACCTCAATATGAGTAACTCTCGAGCAAGGAAAATGTCCAAGAGAGTCTTCCAAAGAAAGCGACCACTGTGAAATCTGAATACAAGATCTTGCTAGTCAAGAGCCAAGTTCTGCGACAGGCGGAGATTCCTGTCATGATTGAGGATATGGTGTGATGGACTAGGGTGTAAGCGAGCGGCGGCGCTTCTTGTTCTCGCGCCTCCACCTCGTCGCTCATTCCCCCGGCAGCGCTCGTCCTCGCCCGTTTCTGCGCACCCACCCACTCCCTGCCTCCATTGACCATTCCGGCTCCTCGCAGCTCCTTCCTGGGGTCCGGAGCGCGCAGTCTGACTGCCGGGTACTGCGTTTGCGAGGCTTCCCACTCGCCCTCCCAGCTCACGCCCTACCCGGCTGGTCAGGCTCCGTTCCGGGTCGAAGAGCGCTTCGCGCCCTTCTCTCGTCCATCCACACCATCCGTCCCCCTCTCTCCTCTCCTGAGCAGCGAGCGGACAGAGTGTCGTCCAAAGACCGTGCAC
>JBBPMC010000737.1:0-17123 GCA_038090115.1 Strobilomyces echinocephalus
GATTGGACTGATTGAGCGGTCTGGTTTTATTTTATTTTTGCTTCTACGTGTAGAGTGTAGCGAGGGATTGGACTGATCGAGCGGTCTGGCTTTATTTTATTGTTGCTTCTACGTGTGGAACGTAGCGAGAACTGGAAGCGTAGAGGACTGGTTGACGGTCTGGCTTGCATTATTTTATTTTATTTCTACGTGGAGAGCGTAGCGAGAAGGATGCGTAAAGGTCTGGCTTTGATGTTGTCTAGGAGAGTCGAAGGCCAGGATCTACGAACGAAGCCTGGCGAAAGTGTAGAAAACGATCTGGGGACAGAGTAGGAAGTGTCTATGGAAAGCTTAAGGCCAGAGTCTAGGAAAGGAGTGTGGTGAAATGCATGCTCCAAGCTCACGGCAAGCGTAGTTGGTTCGTGGGTTTACGGCAGTTCTTAGTGCAGACCCTAAGCTGCGAGTCTTTCTAGGTTCTGACGTTTTCATCCTAAAGCTGACTACGAAACTCTAACTGGAGTCGTGATGCTTGATCTTTGTTTCCTGGTTGATTTTTTATTTCTGTTTCCACGTGTAGAGGGTAGAGCGTAGCGTGTCTTGGTTGGCTTTTTATTTTTATTTCCACGTGTAGAGTGTAGCATGTCTGAGTGAGTGTTGGTTGGTTTTTTTGTTTGTATTTCCACGTGGAGAGTGTAGGGGATGGATGGGTGGATGTGCTGGCTTGATTTTTGGTCCAGGAAAGTCTAGGAAAGCATGAGGTCAGAGTCTAGGAAAGAAGCGTGGTCCAGGTGTTGGAAAAGTGGACAGAAAACGGTAGTGGTGGTCTTGAGATGTTCCAAGGCCAGAGTCTAGGAAAGGAGCGTAGGGAAAACATGTGTTCTGAGTGTGCGGTGCAGCGAAAAGCGTAGGGATTAGATTGGTTGGTGGTCTGGCTTGATTTATTTGATTTTTGCTTCTACGTGTAGTTCTGTAGAGTGTAGAGAGGGGTCGGATTGGATTGGTGGACGGTCTGGCTTGATCTATTTCATTTTTGCTTTCACGTGTAGAGTGTAGCGAGGGATTGGGTCGGTCGAACGGTCCGGTTTTATTTTATTTGTGCTTCTACGTGTAGAGTGTAGTGAGAACTGGAAGCATAGAGGACTGGTTGACAGTCTGGCTTGCATTGTTTTATTTTATTTCTACTTCCACGTGGAGAGCGTGGTGAGAAGGATGCGTACGGGATTGGTCGATGGTCTGGCTTTGATGTTGTTGTCTAGGAAAGTCAAAGGCCAGGATCTATGAGTGAAGCCTGGCGAAAGCATAGAAAATGACCCGAGACAGAGTAGGAAGCGTCTAGGGAAAGCTTAAGGCCAGAGTCTAGGAAGGGAGTGTGGCGAAATGCATGTTCCAAGCTCACGGTGAATGCAACCGGTCCTTGGGTTCACGGTAGTTCTTAGCACAGACCCTAAGCTGCGAGTGTTGCCGAGTTCTGACGTTTTCATCGTAAAGCTGACTACGAAACTTTAACCAGAGTTGCGACGCTTGTTCCTTGTTTCTTGGTTGGTTTTTTGTTTTTGTTTCCACGTGTAGAGGGTAGAGCGTAGCACGTCTTGGGTTGGCTCTTTGTTTTTGTTTCCACACGTAGAGCGCAGTGTGTCTTGGTTGGATTCTTATTTGTATTTCTACGTGTAGAGCGTAGTGAAAAGTGTAGGGGATCGGTGGATGTTCTGGCTTGATTTTTGGTCTAGGAAAGTCTAGGAAAGCATAAGGTCAGAGTCTAGGAAAGAAACGTGGTCTGGGCATTGAAAAAGCAGTCAGAAAACGGTAGTGGGAGTCCTGAGATATTCAAGGTCAGAGTCTAGGAAAGGAGCATAGCGGAACGCACGTTCTGAGCTTGTGAGGAGCATAGATGGCGTAGTAGTTCTTAGCGCAGACCCTAAGCTGCGAATTGCTGTGGGTTTCAATGTTTCTATCCGAAGCTAACCACGAAACTTTAACTGGAATGGCAAGGCTTGATCTTTGTGTCTTCAAGTTTGTTGGTTTTTTATTTTTGTTTCTACGTGTACAGTGCAGCGAGAAGCGTAGGAGTTGGATCGGTCAGTGGTCTGGCTTGATTTATTTTATTTTTGTTTCCACGTGTAGAACGTAGCGAGAACTTGAAGGGTGGGGGACTGGTCGACAGTCTGTCTTGTGTTTTATGTTTTAATTTCTACGTGGAGAGTGTAGGAAATTGGAATTGGATCAGTCAACGGTCTGGCTTGATTTGCTTCTACGGTGTAGTCCTGTCGGATTGGATCGGTTGGTGGTCTGGCTTGATCTATTTCATTTTTGCTTTCACGTCATGGTGTAGAGCGTAGCGAGGGGATTGGGTCGGTTGAACGGTCTGGTTTTATTTAATTTTTGCTTCTACGTGTAGAGCGTAGTGGGGGATTGGATTGGATTGATCGAGTGGTCTGGCTTTATTTTATTTCTGCTTCTCAGCGAGAACTCGAAGGGTGGGGGACTGGTTGACAGTCTGGCTTGTGTTTAATATTTTTATTTCTATGTGGAGTGTGTAGGGATTGGATCGGTCGACGGTCTGGCTAGGGAACACAGAGGGGGAGCAAGACGAGCCTATTGGGCTCAACAGAACACAGTGGGGGCGGCCATCAAGCGACCAAGCTCAAGGGAACACAGTGGGGGTGCAAAATGGTGAACAGGGGGGACAAAACGAGCCATTGGGCTCAAGGGACACGGTGGGGGCAGTCATTGCCAGTGAGCACCTGGGTTCAAAAAGGGTCAAGGGGGCACGAAATGAGCCGTTGGGCTCGAGGAAGCACAGCAGGGGTGGTCGTCGAGCAATTGAGCTCGAAGGGGAGCAGAGAGGGCTTGAGGGAATATGGTGGGGTGGTCGTCGAGCGACTGGGTTCGAAATAGGGCAGATGGGGGCAGTCGTCAAACGATTGGGCTCGAACTGAAGCAGAGGCCCAGGGGGCGCGAAACGAGTCATTGGGCCCAAGGGAACATGGTGGGGGTGGTTGCTGAGTGTCCAGGGTTGAAACAGGGCAGATGGGACACGGAACGAGCAGTGGGGCTTGAGGAAACATGGCGGGGGAGGTCATCAAGCGATCAAGGGGAGCAGACGGGGCGCGAAACAAGCCATTGGGCTGGAGGGAACATGATAGGGGTGGTCATCAAGCATCCAGGCTCGAAATAGGGCGGATGGGGTGCAGAATGAGCCATGGGGCTCGAGGAAGCACGGCGGCGGTGGCTGTTGAGCGATCAGGGTCAAAGGGAGGCAGGAGGGGCACAAAATGAGTCGTTGGGCTCGAGGAAACACGGTGGAGGTGGTTGTCGAGCGACCGTGTTCGAAACAGGGCGGATGGGGGACAGAACGAGCCACGGGGCTCAAGGAAACACAGCAGGGCTGGCTGTCAAGCTATCAGGCTTGAAGGGGAGCAGAGGTGGCGCAAAACGAGCCGTTGGGCGGCTCAAGGGAACACGGTGGGGGTGGCTGTCGAGCAACTGGTTTCGAAACAGGGCGGATGGGGTGCAGAACGAGCTGTGGGGCTCGAGGAAACACCGCGGAGGCGGCCGTTGAGCGATCAGGCTCAAAGGGGAGCAGAGGGGGGGCAAAAAAAGCTGTTGGGCTCAAGGGAACGCAGTGGGGGTGGTTGTCGAGCGTCTGGGCTCGAAATAGGGCAGATGGGGGCGTGGAAACGAGCCGTGGGGCTCGAGGAAACACGGCGGAGGTGGCCGTCGAGCGATTGGGCTTGAAGGGGAGCAGAGGGGAGGCGAAAAGAGCCGTTGGGCTCGAGGGAACTTGGTGGGGGTGGTTGTCGAGCGACCGTGTTCGAAACAGGGCGGATGGGGCGCAGAACGAGCTGTGGAGCTCGAGGAAACACAGCGGCAGTGGCCGTCGAGCGATCGGGATCGAAGGGGAGTAGAGGGGGGCCGAAACGAGCCGTTGGGCTCGAGGGAACACGGTGGGGGTGGTCGTCGAGCGACCGGGCTCGAAATAGGGTGGATGGGGCGCGGAACGAGCTGTGGGGCTCGAGGAAACACGGCAGAGGTGGCCGTCGAGCGATCGGGATCGAAGGGGAGCAGAGGGGGGCCGAAACGAGCCGTTGGGCTCGAGGGAACGCAGTGGGGGCGGTCGTCGAGCGACCGGGTGCGAAATAGGGCGGATGGGACACGGAACGAGCCATTGGGCTCAGAAAAGCATGGCAGGGTGGTGGTCGCGCCCGTTACGGCGTTGCAGAAACGAGAGGCGAGCGGTCGGGCTCGAAAGGGCCTGGCAGGGTGCGAAACGGGCCCAACAGGCTCGAACAGTGGACAGAGGGGGGCGAAACGAGTCCTGCGTGCTCGACGAGATATGGCGGGGTGACCGTCGAGCGACCGAGCCCGAAAGGGGGAGGAGGGGGGCGAAATGGGCCCGAACAGGACGGAGGGGGCGCGAAACGAGCCCGTCCTGCTTGAAATGGCGTGGAGGGGGTGCTAAATGAGCCCCGCAGATCCGACAAGACACAGTGGAGGCGGCCGTCAAGCGATCGGGCTCGAAAAACGGCGGAGGGGGCGCGACGTGAGCTCCACAGGCTCGACGAGACACAGCGGGGGCAGCCGTTGAGCCACTGGGCTCGAAAACAGGTGGAGGGGATGCGAAATGAGCCTCGCGGGCTCGAAGAGGGTCGGAAGGGGGCCTAATGAGCCTCACAGGCCCGACTAAATAAGGCGGGGGTAATCGAGCTGTTGGGCTCGAAAATGGGTAGCGGTGGCGTGAAACGAGGGCCGTGGGCTCGACAGAGGGCGGGTGGGGGTGCCGTCGAGCCGTTGGGCTCAAAAAGGGACAGAGGGGGTGTGAAGCGGGCTCGTGGCGCTCGAATTTGGTGTAAACAAAAGGTGGAGGGGGGCAAAACAACGCAGAAGGGGTGCTGAACACCCCCCGCAGGCCGGACGAAACACAGTGGGGGGAGCCGTCGAGCCGTACGGCTCGAGGGAGCACAGTGGGGACAGCCGTCGAGCGATCAAGCTCGAAAGAGGGGGAGGGGACGTGAAATGAGTCGGGGGGCTCACCAAAACACGGCAAGGGTGGCCGTCGAGCGACTGGGCTCGAAGGAGGGCGGATGGGGTGCGAAACGAGCCGTGGGGCTCGAGGAAACACGGCGGAGGTGGCCGTGGAGCGATCGGGCTCGAAGGGGAGCAGAGGGGGGCCGAAACGAGCCGTTGGGCTCGAGGGAACGTGGTGGGGGCGGTCGTCGAGCGACCGGGCTCGAAATAGGGCGGATGGAGCGCGAAACGAGCTGTTGGGCTCGAGGAAATGCGGCGGGGGTGATCATCGAGCGACTGGGCTCGAAGGGGGGCGGATATGGTGCGAAACGAGCCGTGGGCTCGAGGAAACACTGCGGGGGTGGCAGTTGAGCGATCGAGCTCGAAAGAGGGGGGAGGGGGCTTGAAATGAGTCGGGGGGCTCACCAAAACACGGCAAGGGTGGCCATCGAGCGACTGGGCTCGAAGGAGGGCGGATGGGGTGCGAAACGAGCCGTGGGGCTCGAGGGAACACGGCGGGGACAGCCGTGGAGCGATCGGGCTCGAAGGGAGCAGAGGGGGCGTGAAACGAGCCGTTGGGCTCGAGGAAACACGGAAGCGGTAGCCGTCAGACGACTGGGCGGATCTGGGAATGCTGGGCGAATGGTCAGGGGAAGGGGATGTGACGGGATGCGAGCACGCACAGGGAGGCGGTGGAGGGTGTTGGTGCGAGTAGACGGGAGAGGCGGTGAGGGGACACGAGGGAAGACGGCTGGGGGGTGGCGCTCGATTTGACGTGCACGGGGGCGTGAACGGGGAGCGAGCAGACGCGAGGTAGGGCGCATTGCGCAACTAGCGTCACGTGTCCGGTACAGTACATACACGCCGCTTTTTTTCATCGAAGCTACGTGTGTACTCGCTTCACCGTCGCCCCCTCTGCGTTTCTCGAGCCCCACGGCTCACTTCGCGCCCTATCCACCCTCTTTCGAGCCCAACGGTTCGACGGCCATCCCATCGTGTTTTCGAGCCCGATCATCGCTCGATGGCCAGCTCCGCCATGCGTTCTCGAGCCCCATGGCTCGTATCCGCCCTCTTTCGAGCCCAACGGCTCAACGGCTGGCCCCGCTATGCGCTCTCGAGCCCCACGGCTCGTTTCGCACCCTATCCGCCTTCTTTCGACCCCAACGGCTCGGCGTCCGCCTCTGTTGTTTTTTTTTGAGCCCGACCGCTTGAAGGTTAGTCCCGCCATGCGTTCTCAAGCACCACGGCTCATTTCGTGCCATAACCACACTTTTTCGAGCCCGATCGCTCGACGGACGCCTCCGCCGTGTTTCGTCGAGCCCTATCGTGTTTTTTCGATCCCGATTGATCGATGGCCGGCCGCGCCATGCGTTCCCAAGCCCCACGGCTCATGTCGCGCCCGTCGTGGTTTTTCGATCGGGCCCGATCGATCGTTGATTGGCCGACCGCACCATGCGTTCTCGAGCCCAACGGCTCGCCGTTCGTTCCCATCGTGTTTCTTTCGATCCCGATCGATCGATGGCCGGCCCCACCCACGGCTCGACGGCCACCCCAGGCATGTTTTTTCGAGCCCGATCACTCGACGGCCAGCCCTGCCAGACACTTTCGAGCCCGACTGCCAGTAGGTCGCCTTCACACGTAGAGCGTTTTATATGTATTCTGTCGTACGACTACAAATATTAATGATTTACATGTTTTTCTAACATAATGTAAGAACAAGAATGGATCCGGGGCCATATAGGTACATTGAAAACCCCGCACCCAGACAAGTCGGTCCTTGGTGCGGGTGTGATGGATAGTATACAAACTCTGAAAAAAAAACCCGCACCGAGCCAAGTCGGTCTCGGTGCGGGTGTGATGGATCTGTCTGAAACGAAGGTCCCGCATAGCGACGATATTGTCTCATTGAGCGGTTGCTCTGTGCGACTTGGCAGATCCGTTTCATTTGTGCTGACGCGTGCTTGGACAGTTTCACCACGTCCCACTCGCGTCGCTCTTCAACGGATGTTCCATGCGTCTAGTGGTAAGTGGGTTGTCTCCATGCGCGTTCCAGCACTGAGACGACTGGCATCCCGCAAATGGGCATTCTTCCGCCCCGCATATGCTGGTTTCGCGCCCTCGTCACGTGAAGTCCATCGTGGCTTCCGTTCGGGTGCTACCGGGTTCCCATCACCCCGCCCATGTCGTCCAAGTCCATTGCCAAGAGCCCGAACGCTCGTTGAATGCCATCCGCGGGTCCTTTCTGGTCGCCCATCACCCCTACGGCTGGCCCGTCGTCACCACCATTCCTTTTCGGGCGCCATCGCTGACGTGTCGCTCCCGTCATGCCTGCTCGATCACGAACGTTCGTCCGACACGCTCGCCTCGCCTCTTCGGGTACCACAGCCCTCCCGCCGCTCCCGCGGTGTCTACTCATGCCAGAACGCTCGCTCCACGCCTTCGCCTCGCGTTTGCGGGCACAACCGTTGACCTGTCGCTCCCGCAGTGTGTACTCGGTCCCGAACGCCGGTTCGTCGTCGTCGCCGTTCCTTATCGGTCACAACCACTGACACTCGATCACGAACAGTCGTCGGGCACTCTCGCCTCGCTTTTGCGGGCACAAGCGTTGACCTGTCGCACCCCGCGGTGTCCACTCGAGCCCGAACGGTCGACCGACCCCTTCACCACTTTATTTCAGGCATGACTGTTGACCCGTCGCTCCCGCAGTGTGTACTCGGTCCCGAACTCTGGTTCGTCGCCGTCGCCGTTCCTTTTCAGGCACGACCGCTGACCTGTTGCCCCCGCCGTGTCCATTCGATCCCGAACGCTCGCTGAACGCCCCCCTACCACGTTTTAGTGCTCGTCGGTCGCCTTCACCATCTGTTCGAGCCCCAGCGCCGGTCAGTCGCCCTCCCCGTCATTTCCGACCACCACGGCTGGTTCCGGCGCCCCCTCAGCTCTCTTTCGAGTCCAACATCTCGACGGCCATCCCCGCTGTTTCCCCTCGAGCCTCACGGCTCGTTTCGCGACCTCTCTGCCAGGAGCCCCAACGCTCACCAGTCTGCTCCACCGCCTTTTTTTTCGATCCCGGATGTTCGTCGGTCGCCCCTTCGGCGTTTGTTCGAACCTGGTCGCTCGCGTCTCGCTCCTGCTATGTGTCCTCCAGCCCTCCGCTCGGCTGCCTTCCCGGCCGTTTTTTTCGACACCTCCCCCATTTCTCGAGCCCGATTGCTGGACGACCGTCCCCGGCCATGCTTTTTCAGCGTCGACACCGCAGTTCGATCCCGATCGCTCGATGTCCACCCCCAGCCTTGTTTCCTCGAGCCCCATGGTTCGTTTCTCCTGGTCTCCACGCTCTTTCTCGCCTGGTCTCTCACCAGTTGACGCGGCCTGGTTTTTCTAGGTGGCCACGTTTCTCCAGACCGACCACTCCACGATCGCACAGCCCCCTGCCGTGTTTTTTCAACATCGCCGCCGCGTTCCGGGCCAAATCGCCTGACGGTCACCCCCGCCGTGCTTCCTCGTTCTGTACTTGTACTGTACATTGAGTACTCCATCCGTGCGATGTATTATATTAGGTGGCATATAATATAAATATTTTTATTCTATGTGAGTGTGAGTGGCCGTACAGAAGATTCGCGAAACCCGCACTGAGACACAGTTGTCTCAGTGCGGGTGTGAGTGGCCATAGAAGATCTCCGAAAAACCCACTCGGTGTGGTACTGGTGTGAGGGATCGCATAGAATCTGCGCAAAACCCGCACTGAGACATAGTTGTCTCAGTGCGGGTGTGATGGATCGTATAGGAGCTTCAGACCACCCGCACCGGTACATAGCTGTCTCAGTGCGGGTTTTGCGATCGTATAGAATCTGCGCACAACCCGCACTGAGACATAGTTGTCTCAGTGCGGGTGTGAGGGATCGTATAGAAGCTTCGAACAACCCGCACTGAGACAATTATGTCTCAGTGCGGGTGTGAGGTTGGATCGCAAAACCCGCACTGTGACATAGTTGTCTCAGTGCGGGTGTGAGGGATCGTATAGGAGCGTCAGACCATCCGCACCGGTACATAGCTGTCTCAGTGCGGGTGTGAGTGGTCGCACTGGAGCTTCGAACAACCCGCACCGAGACAGCGTCGTCTCAGTGCGGGTGTGGGGGATCTGCAACGATGATCGATTGAACGGTATCACGCGTTGTGTGGTCCGTCCGTGTGACTTGGCAAAGTTGTTTTATTGTTCTCGTCTTGCGCTAATACATATTCGGACAGTTTCACCACGTCCCACTCGCGTCGCTCTTCAACGGATGTTCCATGCGTCTAGTGGTAAGTGGGTTGTCTCCATGCGCGTTCCCGCACTGAGACGACATCGTCCCATTGCGGGTGTGAGGCGTCGTGCGTCGTAGGGGAGGCACGACGCGGTATGGAAATGTTTTCTCACGGCAAGGTGAGGGATGGACTCCTCGAGGCTCGCAGTCTTGAACCCGTCGTTCGACTCCTTCGCCGTTCGCAATGCCACCAAAACCGACTCGAGACAAGGCGAAGGGGAAGAAATCAAAGAAACAAGGGAAAGAAGCTACTCCTGCAACAGTCGAGTCGGCACCATCCGCGGGACCCGGCAAGATCGACCTCACGCCGGATGGGGTCGACAAGTTCGTCTCTAACATGGCGTCTACAGAACAGAAAGCGAGAAAGGCCCTCATCGGATACTCTCGCACGGACATCCTCACTCGCTCGCTCGAGTTCGGCAGGTACAACAAGCGCAGGCTAAACAACAACGAGAAGAACGCGCTCCTCGACTCATTCATCAGAAACGGACTCGACCGCTACAACATCGTCCACGCCATCCCGCTTATCGTCAGCAGAGAGCAAGTCGTCGAGGGTTCGACGATGCCCTTGGCTGACATTCGACTCGACCAGGTACATGACCGCGGGGTGCATCGATGATCGCTGACTGTTAGGCGGTGTCTTTCTTCTGTCTAGGTGAAATCTGACGGTCGACATCTCCCTCTGCTCGCGCTGCGTGGTGACCCGACAGCAGTACCCACGAACCGAGCGACCACAGGCACGTTCGGTCCGACCATGCAGGCCGCGGGAGGTCGTCATCGTCATTCCGCACTCACGGACTGGCTGAAACTCAAGAAGGCCGACCTGGGTCGCGCAGAAGCCAAGGTCAACGCTCTCGTCGCCGGGATACCGCGCGGCGCGGAGGCCGAGATGGAAGGCGAGGTCTCTGCCGCCAGAGAAGACGCCAGTTATTTGCGATCGCTCATCGCAGCGAACGGCCATTGGGTCGTCGCCGTTTACGCACAAGGTGGGCTCACTTTCGATGTCGCGACGACGGCGTGTGTTGACGGCACGGACAGAGGACGTTGACGACTCCCTCGGATATCATCTATCGACGAACGAACGGCTCTACGCATACAAGGAGGGGGCCGAAGAAGGTGTCATACAGACGTTCCTTCGCATGAAGAGCGAAGACCTCAAGTGGCATCACTGCAAGGTCCCGGCCAACCTCCGGAACACCAACCCGGGCCACATCATCGCGACGTTATTGCAGCAAGACTACGTCTGGCGGCTGATGTGCTCCCTCGTTAGCGACCAACTGACTCACTTCACCCATTCAGACATATTCAAGGTGAAGACGCTCCGGGACGACCTTTTGTCGCCGCACGGTGGGGTAAGCCGTTTCTTCGAGCGTCGCGAACCGTCTGACGTCGACGTCGACGGTCATAGCTGATGGCGGCCTCTGTCGTTTATTTACATACGCACCTTGCTATGTGCTTCAACAGCGTCGGGAACGAGAAATGGGACAAGAACCGCGTCGGCCACGCCATGGCAGACCTCGTCAGACATGAAGCGTCTGACAAGGTGCGCTCGGATGCCGCGAAATACCTAGCACAGACGGCGTTGGATCTCGCTCGCGCAACGCCAGTGAACGAGGCGATAACCGACGAGATGCTGGACGCGATCGATGGCGTGTTCAAGACGACCCTCGCCAGCGAAGACCTATGGCATGTGTTCGGGACGACCGAGGAGGCGTGGACAGATGCATATGAAGAGTATGCGTCGTCCGTCGTGGCAGCTATGGAGTCCATCGCGAACAAGCAGCTCGACGCGGAGCCGTTCAAGTCTGCATCGACCGAGGTCAAAGATGCGCTGACGACGTGTGCCGAGAAAGCAGGCTTCTTGATGGACGTAAAGACGATCCCATGGATTGGGTCGTCCCTGCCGTTCATGACGGCCTCCGTCTGGAAATCCCTGTCGAAGTACATCGCACGTGCCCCTCTGTCCCTCATCGAGGTGAGTCCGTTTTACCGCGATGGAGCAGACATGTCGTGTTGCGGGAAACAGCGTGACAGAACTGACGACCTCGACGTGTAGATATCCTCGTGGTACAGTCCTCTCCTCTACAGCTACAACAGGGGGCCAGGGAATTCGTGGAAACCTGGCTCTGAGACGGCTGAGATGTTCCGCGCCTTGTGCGCACACAAGGACCTGAGGAAGGAGTTCGTCTGGACGGCTGCCCGATCGGTGAGGCATGCAACGTCTGTCCGCTGTCGTCGCACGCTGACAGGAATGGATCCATCAACCAGACGACATGGTCCATCCTCGAACACTTTCCTGTCATCATCAAGATGGAACAGGTGTTCCCGACTCTCAACATTCCTGAACGACCCGACCAAATGAAAGACATCAAAGCATTCATGTTCGTCGACGGCGATGCACCGAGGAGCAAGCCCACCGACACCGATGGTGGGCTATTCCGTCCGTGTGCTGACACTCCTGCCTGATGATCGATTCGACAGACATCGTCCTCCGTAGGGAACTCCACGATGAGGTTGAGGCAGTCGACAAAGAGATGAAAGAGAAAATCAAGAAACTGAAGCCGCATGTGCAGCGGGACTTCCTCGAACCATGGACACGCAACGTCACCATCGACACGTTCCCGCAAGGGAAATATCGTATCATCGAGCTCCTCAAAGCACACACCGTGCCGTGGACGAAGAGCGCTGACTCCAGTGGCTCCAGAACGCGTCGGGAGGTCATTTCGTCTGCCCTCGTTGAGTTCTGCACGATATTCAGTTATCGTGTGCAAATGCTCCACGATCCGAACAGCCCGTCCGGCTACGTGCGATCTCTTTTGGAGAGCACCGTCTCCTCCTCGATTCATCCTGGCCATGGTCGCTCGGACGCAGACGGAACGCGGGTCATCAACTGGCCCGATTGCATCGTGATTGACACGGCACGTGCCATGGACACCAACATCAGTATTGCCGAAGTGAATCAGACGTACTCAGAAGACGAGACCCGCCGGTTGCACATGGCTGCGATCGCGAAGATCGCGAATGGCATCCAGAAATGTCCCGTGGCTTGGAGGGCTCCCAAAGATGGTGAGGAGAGGCGTTCGCGATCCAAGGCCAAACGCGTGGTGCAGCCGCGTGTTCGTGACATCTCCAGAAAGCTCGTCGAGGTAAGCCCTGAACTGTGTCGATGACGATCGATCGCTGACGTACCATGGTCCCCGAAGGCCCTGCTGCTCAACTCTTACGAGCAGCGCACGGGCGAGGTCCTCGACGACGTGTCCCTCCTTCCAGAGGCCGATACTCTCACCTTCGACTTCCTCGACGATCCCGCGGACGACGACCTTACCGAAGTCGATGAAGAGGAGGAAGACGGCGGCGCTGTTGATGAAGTCCAACAATATGGTGAGGAGGACCGGGGCACTCACGATACGAAGGGTGGCGCAAAGAAGTCGCGAGCGGCAGCAGAGAAGGAGACCCAGAAAGTCGACACGATCGACTTTTATAAACCCACGGCAGACGGCCGACAGACGTCGTTCATGTGCATGTTCTCGTCCGCGGACACCGAGAGTGTCTTGGCACGTCTCGGTCAGTCACTTCCGAAATCAGAACCTCCAGTCCTGCAATACCTGGCAAAGACAAGACGCCGCAACGACGAACTGGCCATGGCTGGTATCGACTTCGCGGATCCAAAGGAATCATGCGACGATGCTCGCAGCAACGGCGACAATCCATCCGGCCAGGTCGACACTCCCTCGCCAATGTCAGAGGACCCCCCGGATCATCACGCTGATGACCAGCGAATGTCAGAGGATCCCCCGGATCGTGCCGACGACCACCCAATGTCCCAGGACGATGACGTCCAGGGCCGATCTGATCCTACCCGGGCCGACCTCTCTCCAGACACGTCCAGTAATTTCAGCGTGACGTCGTTCACCGTTCCAGGAATTTTCGACCCCCTCCCGGACGATGCTCACAGCAAAGGCACGTCGGTCCCGCTACAGATCGCGGATGACGGTGAGTCCCTCTCTCCCCCAGCTTCATTCCCGCATTCGCGCGATTTCGTCTCAGTGCGGGAATTCCATCCGGTCGCTACAATTCAAATTTATCCTGCACGCTTATCGTGTTGCGGTTCTTTCGTTGCGGCTGGTCGTTCACGCACCCGTCTCGTTGCGGGCGTTGTATGTCTTCGCTGACGATTTCCCGCATTCGCGCATCATTGTCGCATTGCGGGTTTTTTTCATTACGGTTGATTGATCATATTCCCGCATCCGAGCACACCCGTCTCATCGCGGGATTTGAGTGTGGATGACCATTCGTGTTTCCGCATTCGAGCATCCTTTTTGCATCGCAGGATTTTTTTTCGTCGCGTCCAATCGCATTCCCGCATTCAGACCAACCCGTCGCATTGCGGGTATCTTCGTGCTCCTTCTCTTGTTCATCGACGCCGTTGCATTCCCGCATTCGTGCATGTCCGTTCGGTTGCGGGTTTTTTTCTCTTCTGTTTTCTTCCGTGAGGTCTAACCCTAACCGTCCGTCCCTTGTCAAAGGTGCCGACGACGACGCCGTCCGCGATGATGCTGACATTCAGTCTTCCATCGATGGTGCGTCGTTCGCGTCGTTCGTTTTCTCTATCCCGCTCACTCTATGCGCAAAGATTTGACCCACAGCGTTCACAAGGTGTTGACGACCGCCAGCGCCGACGATCCTCGTCCTCCCACGACAACGCCTCCGCTGAGGCAGGCACCTCGTCCCGTCGTCGTCCAGCAGTCCCGGCACGCGCCTTCTGCACGCCCGGTCGCCCCTGTTGCGTCCTCGTCGGCCCCTCGCAAGAAGGCTTCCGTCCCTGTCGCCTCCTCGTCCTCACGTCCTCCACCCGGTCCCTCCAAGCGTGCCACCGCGAGCTCAAAGCGCAACGCCCCTCCAGAGCTCAGCCCGACCGTGCTGTCACGTACGTCCACCTCGTTTTCGTACCCATGCATCCTCTCACCCTTTGCAGCCGAGCGCCGTCCTACCCACAAGAAGCGCCCCCGCGTGGCCTCTTCCATCGAGGATGCCACCGACACCGACGACGCGGAGGGTGACACCGACGACATCGAGGAGGTCGACGACCCCAGGTTCGCCTTACAAACGATGTCCCAGCCTTGAACTCGCGTACAAGACGCGCCACTTCTCGTCCGTCTCATGTTCATGTGCGCTATGTCTACCTTGCCATGTATTGTCTCGTCATGTATCTCCAATCGATGTACTTCCGATTCATTCCCGTAGTTTGTCCCTGAATGAATGTGTTTTCCCTGTCGGCATCACATCACGAAAAAAAATTCCTTGTGTGTTTTTGCTGACGTTTGAGGCGGCCCAATTTTTGTATTGCACCGCCTGCCGGATCCACGGCGCTTGCCATCGATCACTTCTCGTCCAATCTTGTCCTCCTCACCGTTCACCGTCCGTTCTTGCCCTTAGTATGCCGCCCTGCTCACACTACGACTCAGCGACGCCATTCCCGACGTCCACCATCCTCGATCATGTCACTGGCACTTTGCCTCTCGCCCGTCTCGTCATCTCGTATTCCAGCCGATCCCGTCCGATCTCGTCATCACTTATTCCTCGCCGATAGGGTCTTGCCTCTGCCGAGTGAACGTACGTGTTCCTCTCTCTTTTCAGGGTTCACTTCCTTCTCTCCCTCTCCTCTCGTGTTTCCTCTCTACACCGACTGACCCCACCCCTCACCATCATCATGCCTCGAGCTCGTGTTCAGATCCCCGACTTCGACGCTTTCATGCGTGCCTATGCTGGCCATGGACGTGATCGTCCGGACAGCATGACCACTGGCAACGACGGTGACGACGACAACCATGCCAATATGTCCATGGACGACGTCGACCTCCCCGACGACGTCGCACACAGGTAAGCTGTTCAGACTCTTCATCTTTTTTCTCTGTCCCTCATCTCTTCGTCTCTTCTAATCACCCCTCGGAAAGCGACGACGACGACCACGTCCATCAAGTCCCTCTCCGTGACGCCCTCCTCGACCAACACCCGCCTGAGGCACCCTTCGACATCGCCCACGTCCCTGACCATCTCCACGCCGACGACCCATATGCCCAGGAGGACATCGACAACGCCGTCATGCGCACCACCCGCGACCGCCAGCAACCAGACTTCGAGGACCAGTTCAGGACCACCCCCGTCACACCCATCTATCTCAACCAGCTCCGCGCCATGTACGACGGCAAGAAATCTCGCATCGCCGTCCAGTCTCTGCTTGCCCGTAGTCATGTCATCGTTCCAAACGACCTCCTCCTCCGCACCAATCTCGACAACGTCATCCCCTCCATCAGCGGTCACTTCGTCGACTTCACCCTCTGGCTCGGCGCACGTCTCGGTCTCGACGCCGTCCTCCCCTCGGTCGCATACGACCATACCTGGCATCTCGACTGGTCGTTCACGAAGATGTTCAAGCTCTGGCCAGACGTCCACGTCTCCCTTCCCTTCTCTACCACAGGTCGCATGATGTGTGTCGGTTCGCGTGCCCAGGAGGAAGTCTGGCTCGCTTTTCCCCCAAGGTCCTTCGTCGACCATCCTGACGCCCCTCCAGACATGTCCGCTCTCAACGCCCCATCCACCGCCCTCACCACGGAGCATGCCTATGCCGTCGTCATGTTCTTCGCTCACGTCCTCGCCGAGCTCCGTTTCCAGGACATCCATTGCAACAACACTTATCCCCAGCCCCTCACACGTCACACGGTCAACGAGGCCACCGACATCCTGTGAGTCTGTCTTCCCTCCCTCCCTCTCTCTCTCCTGTCTTCTCACTATCCCTCTCTCTCTCTCTCCCCTTTCTTATCGCCAGAGGTCGACTTAACGAGCGCACACGCACCATGGAGATGAACCTCCACGTCGTTCAAGACATGCACACCTTTCTCGTTGATCGCTGGGATCAGTGGGTCGACGCAGCACCCGCTGCCTGGAAACACGACGGCTTTCTCACCCAGAACGTCCCTGTCGCAATCACCATGCGCTACGGACAAAACCAGCCTGTCTGTGTCTCCCCCATCGCAGAAGACGTCGCACGCGAACGCCAACGTTGGGATGAAGACAGAAACGTCGACAACATCCGTCTATTTGCTTTCTCTCTCGCACACCACATCCAGTGAGTTTACCCTCATCGTCCCTGTCTTTCGCTCACTCCATGTCACTTCCTTTCTCTCCCAGTTTCAGACATGTACATGAATGGACCAACATCTCTGGCAATTCCCTGCATCGTGTCTATGGAGACCTCTATGATCTCCCTGCTTCAAATCCGTCCCGGGTCCGTGTCGACCTTCGCCGTCGCCAGTTTCGTGACAGTCATGCACACCCTGTGTATGACAAGCATGGCTTCCGTGTTCGTCGTCGACTGCCCACCACCTTCGACGAGTCTGGGGCTCTTGCTGATTTAACCAAGGTCAACGTTCTCTTTCCACCCGATGAAAACGGTCGCACCACTGGCCACACCTATCCTCTCGGCTTCACAAAGACCTACGGCAATGTCCAGGCCAATCGAACGATGCAACCCTTTGACATGCCGATCGCCCACATCAACACCACCATCTCCACAGCACACAGCCTTGCTCGAGACGAGGACCATGACTCGAACTCAGATAATGACAACGACAACGACAACGACCCGCTGGAATACCTCTTCGCAGACACATCCAGTCCAGCCCTCTCTGGCACCTCATGCCAGATATACAATGCCATCTCTCACCGCTTCAGAGATCAAGCACGCTTCCACTACGTCCAGCTCGGTCTCGCCACCTCCGTCCTCGGCGGCACCAAGGCCACGACCAACCAGACCAAGCGTCGCTTCCAAGAACGCAAGCG
>JBBPMC010000738.1:0-17094 GCA_038090115.1 Strobilomyces echinocephalus
CCTCAGATGCCACAGTCTCAGTCTCGCCCTCCAGAAGAAGAATGGGCGGCCGCGCGTGCATCCCAGAAAAATTTGTTGAATATCGTGAATACTTTCTTGCGTAGTGGATATGTAAGTACACCATGCCTAAATGTCGTTGTCCGTGCTAATCATGTTCTAGAATACGATCTCATCTTCGAATAACCCTGCTGATGGATCATCGGGTGATGAAACAACAGACTCTGAGCAGCGTGATCGGACGCCTGTAGCGTGGAGCGAGAGATCAGGTTCTCGAGTGAGAATTTCTGAGCCTCCGACGCCATGCGGATCTACCCCGAGGCCTAACGAGCCCTTTTCGAGAGAAAGCACCTCTGTATCTTTCGCTTCTGCAGAGGTACTGTATCCCGTTCACTTTTTTTGTTCCATGTTTCTAAGAAGAACTCCGTAGTCTCGGAATGGAACTCCGCGCCCGTCTGTGGAGATGCCAGGCCCACAGAATGTTACTGCCAACGACCAAGCGTCTAGTAAGCGCAAAGGCAAGCAAAAGACAAAAGAATCTGCCCCCCGCCGCGGTGAGCATGTTAGTTCATCTCATTCCTGCGTCAATCTTGAGCGCTGACGATTTCCTGTGATTTAGTTCGACTTTTCGACACTTGATATCCCATCTTGGCCTGATTCATCCCAGGGTCCGAGCACGAGCCTGGTGTTTGGGCCAACACCTGTATTCCCTTTGACCTCGAATTGCGGCTCTTCTCATTCCAATAACATTCCTCGTGGAAATGCAGGTTTCGGGTTCGGGCAACTCCTTTCCCATTTCTCAGAAGGAATGGACCGTCTACTTTCATCTGTCCAACGACACCAGACTACGTCTGAAGAAGCCATGCTCAAACGGATTGACTTGGCAATGGGAGATCTGAAGACCTCACTGGCTGGTGCGACTAGTACATCTGCTACGGCGACACCGGCGACACCGGCGCAAAATAGTCAGCAATCCAGTAATGTATCAGAACAAGTGCTCGGGTTCCCTCCCGTCATACGTCGCAGAGCTGCGAAGACTCGAAAGCATTTTATTCCTTCGAAGGAGACATCAGAGCCTCTGGATGTCGAGGAACATAAGGTCGTCATGGTATGTTCAAGCTTACCCTACATACCTTGTTCTAACATCTCCTTAGAGTTGTATACGTTTCCACAGCCTAAATCTACTACGTATTCGCGACTACAAGTACCTTTACACCATCAAATGCAGCCTGACAGATGACGAAGTTCAAGCATTTGAGCTAGAGGAGATGGACGCTATCGAGATTACACCAGCCAATTTCATGATTAACTGTTTGGGTGGTATCCAGTCGGCATTCAACAAGACTGCTGCCATCGTCTTCGCAGAGGACTTCCTCGACAAAGTCAACAACCATGACTGGTATTCCGAGAAGATCCCGTTACGGTATCGCAAGCCCCATATTATCGCCCAAGCCTTTCAGTCGCATCTGGCTCATATCAAGTCACGCTATAGGCAAGTTGTGGTAGAACCACGCAATGATCCCCTGCGAGCCAAGGAACGCAACGATGCAAGACTACAGAAATCTTCCCGTGGATCACGGAAGACGAGAGTAAGTGCTACTTTATGATGCAAAACTATGCTAATCGTTCTCTAGCTCCTTAAACTGCGACTTGACGCTATGGCAGGTCACCCAGATCTTTGCAAACATATCCCACTGGTGCAGTATCTTGGTGCTCAGGTCATCAGTTCGGATGAATCGGAGGACGAGGTTTGGCGCACAATCAATTATCCGAGAGTCTATCCGAGATGGCGCAGTGACAGGCTCGCTGCATTGATGTGGCAAGCCGATGTCGTCATGGAGGAAACTTTCTCTGTTCCCTTGGGCACCCGCAAAAAGGCTGGAGGACTTCTTCGGTCTCGACCTCACTCCACGAAATTCAATGACGATGCGCCAGCCCCGATTGGACTCCCCAGGAACTGTTACAGCTCCGAATGGCTTGTAAAGTTGCCACCACGCGTTCTGAAGCGGTTGCAAGCGGTTGATCAAGACTACGACTTCGATCCAAGTAATCCTGAACCATCCGGGTCTGCCTCATCAAACTCTGCCCAACAGCCGTCAAATTTTCCGGATAAGAATGTTGGATCATCTGGGTCCGCTCCATCGATCTCTTCCACCCAACCTGTGTCGTCCAGCTCCCTAAACCATACTGAGCAATCTGGGTTTCGGTCAAACGTCCGTGCACCCTCGCCCATGCAGGTTACTCCATCCACTTTTGCATTGGGTTCTGGAAGTGTTCCGAGCCCTAACTCTGTGACTGCAGGTGGTCCAATTACGCACTCCGATCCATCGACTCAATTGACTGTCCCTGCTCCCTCACCCATGCAAATTTCTGCTTCCACTATATTGTCCAGCTCCACGAGCAACAGTGCTGTAGATCACATGACAGTCGATATGGATTAAGTTTTCCGACCTCGTATTCTATGCTTTTCAACCATGTTACGTTTTCTAGTTGATTTTGTACAAACATCGTTTGAAGGATAAAGTCAAAAAAACGACCAAGCGCCTGCAAATGATCGTGAGCCCCATAAGCGAGCATAGATACAATCGTGGGGTCCATCACGACCTCGTGCCCACACATCATCGTGATGTAACGATTGATGTCCTTCGGGTTGTGCCTCCGACTTAGCTTGCCCGCAGTGATGACTGAGTGTTGACTCGACACTTGGCCAGGGGCCTTCATTTCATTTCTGGCGGCGAATTATGAATACGGGAGATTTGGGACAGATCAGAGAGCACGGGCACGCGTGGATCATCGTGATTTCTGTGAGCCTGGCTCGGCCTGAGTCGCAGCTTGACCGGGAAAATGGCACTACAGGTGTCAGGTGACCTCAGCTATGCGGAGAAGGCCGAGGAAGATGTAACTGTTAATCATCGTATCAACTTGACAAGACTTACCATGCCATGACGGGGACTTGGAAGCTTATGACACGCCCATAGGCATTGCCCAAGGCACGACCAACACGAACAACGTTGTCGTGTCGTACACGCGGGCCGAAGAAGATGTCGCCACGTCGGATGTGGCGTTTTGCTGGCAGCTGCGCAGTCCGTTCACGTGTACACCTTCCGTTTGACCTCATTACTCGCCCTAGCTATGGTGCACTACGCACTACAATGGCCCCTGGAAGGACACAAAGGCCCCATCAATTGCATCTCTTTCCTAAATAGCAATTATCTCGCGAGTGGAGGTGCGCGTGACTCTTGTCGTGTGGGAACTTCAGCCAATGCTAAGTTTTCATTCAGCTGATGATGGTCATGTCATCGTCTGGTCCCTTAAAGATGGCACAACCGTTCAACATCTGAGACCCAAGCAGGGTCCTGTCGTATCACTCAAATGGCTCATTCGATCATTGAACCCTCCACAGTCACAGCAAGTCTTCTACCTCATGTCTGCTGGAGCCAATGGAACGTTGGTTTTCTGGCGCTTCAACCTGACTGCTGTAAGAATCCCGTTTATCTGTCTTGTCCTTCATGTTCAATGTGACGTGGAAATCTAGGTGTTATTCGAATGGATCCACATGGAGACCGTCTTTGATTCGGCTATTGAGCACCTCGCGCTCGACGACACCCACAATCTATTGGCCGTCACTGCACTAGGTAGAGTTTCGGTGTATCAAGTACTTCCTAATAACTCAGGTATGCCCATTTCCATCCGGTTCATCATGTTCCGGTTCCATGAGTGACCTACTTGAAGAGCTGCTACGAAATGTTAGAACAGAACCTCCCCTTGCACAACCTCGCTTACCTGCACTGCCGATATCAGCCCATTTCTGTCATCGAGGACAGTCACTGATGGTAGCCTTCCTTGATACTCGTGAAATGTGAGTCGATGTCGTCATTTGGTGTTCGTGCTCATTAGGATGTCATTACCAGAGTTATGTGGAATCTTACGCCATGGTATCAAATATCTCAACAAAAAATCAGGACTCGTATGTATGTCTACATCACAATCCAATTCTTTTGTCCATTGTGTTGATTTCAGAGTAAGTGGAAGTAGCGCGTACCACGAGGGCACCCGAACGCTCCTGATTTGGAACCTTGTTGATGGTATTGACGCATACAAACTAACAGAAGGGGTTCCTGCACAGTTGAAGCTCATTCAACACATTCCTGTGCAAATCCAACGAAACCGAATCAGCCAGGTAACATTTGACTTCGACGGCACAACAATTATTGCAGGTGGCGACAATGGCCAAGTACTGACGTGGGATCTTGCAACGGGAACACTTACGCAGCCCCTTTTACATGGACAAGGTTGGTCTGTTTCTTTATGGCGTAGCAAGTTGACCATAGTATCCAGAGCTTCAAGCTGTCCAGGCCATTGCTGTGAGCTATTTGATTCGGTTTAGGCCGTACTCTAACATTTGATTGTAGTATCATTCATCGCAACGCAACAAACATCAGATAGCAAGCGGGACTTCAGAACCCAGTGAAAAGCATCCCATTCTCTGCGTTTGGTCATCAGAGGTATGTATACAACGATTTGCAGCATTCGAGTCCTTATGGCCCAGGAAGATTCCACGTGTTCGAGCTAATACTCCGGTCAAATCTTCTGTCACGCCTACCTGTGTCACATTTATATTTGTGCTCGTTATCATCCTTTGTATCTTTCGCTTCCTGTGGAGATTTGTACGCGTCTAGGTGTGAATACCATGGATTACTGTCAAGATCTCCCTCCAATTACGCTCAGGAAGATTTTCGGCAAGGATCGGAGCCCCAGTCCCCTCAATTCAGAGATCACTGCTCGCCACATATTCAATTTCGACATCGAACGCCTTGACATTTCCACTACATCTGGTGGGGTTGGTGCTCCGCAAGAAAGCCATGCAATATCACCGAGTATCACAGCTCCTTTCATTGTTGGACCATTTATCGACTGAGTAGGTTTTTGTGCCACAGAGGCTGACTGCCACCGAGGACGAGCAGATCAATCCAATCAATCCGGCTTGCTAATGACTGACGTCATTCCACCTCCACGAGGCCCCCTTTCCAAACCAAATGGGGGTGGGTATGCGCTGCGCGACGTTCTAGGGTGGGAGGAAGGAATGTACCGATCTGTGCAGGTATGTGTGATTGATATAGGCTTATTAAGGGTCCTGATCCTCGCTCCTCGAGGTCGGACTGCATGCTGTATGTGATAAGCACCTTGATACGGGTTCCCCCTTTCACAAGCAAATGCCTGAGGCGCTTTCGATATACTTCCGAGCAGTACGTTATCATCACCTTAAGTCTTTTATTGTACATTAAAGGACTATGATAGGCCTCGGATCAGTTCCCTGTTCTCAACGGTTATCAGGACATGTGGCCCGCACGAGATTTTGCCAAGATGTATCTTAAAAACAAGGTTGGACAGGATAAGGCCAGAGCTAAGGTTGTGGGGGATACTCATTTTCGGCACGAGACAAACGGGACTAAGACAAGCGGGCCCACAAGGCTTTTGTAAACTAGGTGCCTGACTACAAAACTTAATCATAGCGGCGCATGTAGCTGAAAAGACCTGCGTACATTCTTCAGAATCACGTGACATGTGAGGGCCGAAGATAGACTACATGCGCGTTGCGGGGCATGTTTTTATTGTTGGAATACAGTCCTTGGTATTATATATAGCTGCTGGGATCCCCCCCTCACCATAGAAAATGAGCCCCCCTGAGTTGTTACACTGACGTGACTTGGAAGATCGCCCCACCCGAAATTTCCATAGACAAAAGGTCAATTCTATCAGGCGATTGCAATTGAACTATAATGTATATATGTACATACATGTGGTAATACACAAGTGTTTTGTATCTTGGTGCGAATGGGCAATACTTCATATCATATCATTCTGTCATATAGGGAATGCCAGGCCCCGCTATCGCATTAGCAAGAAACGAAAGAACGAGCACTAAGCAGGCGAAGGATGCTTCTTCTCGTGCAAGCGTGGTGGGGATACAATAGGTTGGGTAGTAGGGGACCCCACAGCTGGACTCATCACATCCACCAACTTCCCCCTGGTAGGCGGAGATGGCGAGCCCCGATCAATCACCATTCAGTCGTCTGTGGGCAGGGGAGCAGTTGACTCAGGAGACAACATTGCAATTGGAGGCAGCGCGAGAACCATGAACAGCACCGATCGGACGTGGATGGGGAGGGAGCGACACTGAAATGGAAGGAGGGCTAGGCGGGCACGCATGTCAGCGTCAGTGTGCGGGCGGGACTTGGGAGAGTGAGAGTGAGAGTGAGAGACAGGTTGCGTGCGGAACAGGATCGGAGAGGGCCGGGAGGAGGGAGCGAGAGTATGTCGTCCGCTAGGAGACGGTAGGCACCGCTTAATGGGATCTACTCGTGTAATGGACGTTGAAAAGTGGTTCCACCTGGGGGAGAAGGGTGACTACCGGATGTGGAGACCGAACCGCGATGTGATATCACTGGCCACGGGGATGTTGCCATGTGCCTGCTACCATTCGACAGCGTAGGGGAGTGCATTAGCGCACTGTGAGACTGAGAGAGCGCGACGTCCTCATTGTAATCTTCATCCACCACTCGTGAAGGGGGACGGGGGTGACCGTGGTTGGAGAAGGTTGGAGAGGGCGACTGCCAGAACCATTCGAACTCGACGAATCTTGCGCTTCCTTCGCAGAAAACGACCCAACTTTGAATGAAGCCGGGTGGACTGCTCCTCCTTTGGGTGATGCTGACACTTCTTACGTTCCTTCCTCGGAGTGTCCCCCGGAATCGACCCAGCCACACCCTGCGTGTCTGAGTCTTTCTCCTTCGTCTGTTCCCTTCTCCATGCGCAAGCCGCTGGCGCTGCTTGCATGCAGAGGAACGCACGAAACACCCTCAGGAGCGATGATCGCAATCGGTTGTGTAGTGTAAAAACCGATGAGCACTATCGTGCGATCTGTCGGTGCACACGAAGGAACGAAATGGGGAACCTACTGGTGACGGTAGAGTATCCAGCGATTGGCTGCGGGTGAGCGATCAAGCTCAGCACGATGAGGCACAGGACGAGATGGGGGCTGGGGGCTCACCGGTTGGCACGGTTGTGAATTCAGAGGCGGGAAAGACGACTCGGGGCATCTCCAACATGGATTTGGCGTTGTTGAACGTGGTGAGGTCGGCTAAGGATGCGACGCCTGTTGGCGAAGAGGCTATTGAACCATGCATCGAGTTAGACCTAGACTCCCGAGCCAGGACACTGTCTCATACCAAGCTGCTTTACAGTCTCGAGTGCCTGCTCGAACATGACGTTGAATACCGAGGGCCGTGGTGAGTTGCCGGGGATGTCCATTGGCCGATGCTGACATTGGCCCCAGGAGTCGCGCCTGACCTCCGCCTGCCGCATCGAGTTCGGCTCCAAGCTGATACCTGAGCTCAGCTTCAATGTCAGTTCCCCTCTGTCTCTCGCCCGAGCTCACCTGTGGACGTAGTCTTAATTTCGGTTTCTGCACAGGATGGCTGGGACCGAGTCCTTTCGCTTGGTCACTCGCTTGTGTCTCCTTGTCTATATATGATGTGACTTCTCGTACGAGTGCGTGATCTCCGCCCGCGATGTGATATTCGTTCCACTGACGCCGTCTGCACGCTCCCCCAGTTCCCCTAGGCTTCACGAACGCGCAGACGTGGCTCCAACTTGACGTTGGGAATTTCCATTTTGATATTTCCATTTGAGTCCACGAGGCGAAGTATCGATTATCTTCACGATGTAACGTACGCATGTCATACCCAATCCGTTTGTGATGTTTCATGCCCACATCGGGAACGAGTATGCGATGTCTCAGAGCGGTGATTCTTAGCTCTTACTGTTGATTGTTCGATCACTCAGTGGCAACATTCAATCTTCAATGGCAAGCAAGCCTGCCACAAAGAAACGCTGTACATGTCAAGTCTATGGTTGCAAAGACGGAGAAGATGCCGATCCCTTAACGCACTTGCCAATGGCAGGACGGCTTTTAGCACCCTCTACCTTTCAACAGCATCGTCGAGATGACAAAATTTGGTGTTCAGCGCAGGCTCACAGCGGTCTGGATCCAGGTCTTTTCTTGGCGATCACAGGCCCTTCTAATGATGAGGACCTGGATTCTGTGGTAGTATCAAGGACCAACTCTGGCGAGGCAAGAAATCTACCCAGCAATCCCGCTTGCGATGCTAGTACTGCTGGTGCGTAATAAATAAATCCCTTCAAAAGTAGCACTCTAATTTTTTCCATAGGTCATCCTTATGACGGCTCAGGCTCAGACAGGTTGGTTGCATGTAGTAGTGTGGCGGCTGGTTCCTCGGGCTCTGGAGATCATCATCATACATTTGATACCCATAGGGTATGTGTTAATGGTATGTCCAGCATCTTTTAGGCATCGCCATATCCAATTATCTCTCAGACCGTCAGCAAGTTCTCGACCAATACCGGATACTGTTTGAATCCACTGCTGCATCGTTCTCCGGTCTCCCGCCATCTGGATTGAGTTTTGATCCCCCGCCCACAGCGAACTCTGTTACCACTCCTGGGAATATTGACACTAGGGCTTCTCGTTCCTTCGTCATCCACCAACAATCGATAGAGAAGGTTTTGGAACTGGTCGATGCTGTCCCAACCGATGGTGACGAAGCCGTGAGACGGAACCGCAAGAAAATAGTTGAAGACATTCAGGCGCATCTATCCTACCTGGACCGAATCATCACGAACGAGTGGTTGCGCCAGAGAGACAAAATTCTACCAATCACGTCAGAGTTTCAATCCGACATTCCGGAAATTGTCAGAACAGGTGCATATTTGATTTTTTCCTCACATGGCCATGGCTTATGTCGTCGATCTAGCATACCTGTATCACGGATTTGATTCCCTTGCACGTATATCGCAACCGTTATTCACTGCCATGCTGACCGCATGTCTACTGCACGTCTTAGCTGGTCTCTCAAGAAACCACTCAAACTTTCTGTTGGTCATGCTATGGATCATCGCAACCTCTATTTTGGCGAAGGTGGTCAGTGATATTGGACGCTGTGTTGGTGGAAACCAGCACCTGAAGGAGGATATCTCGCAGCTGGTGGCCGATTGGCCTATCGACATACGCACCGCTTTGCAAGCATTCAATGTCGACCCTATACTACGCGAATATGTGTCCTGTGCACGGTGTTTCTGTTTATATGGTCCATTTCAAGAAGGAGAGAAATCCTACGAAGGGGTCCCTAAGACATGCCTTTATCGGTCGACTCCGTCAAGTGCGCCTTGTGGGGAACCACTTTTCCAGCAAAATCGGGATTTGAAACCTTCACATCGCTACTGGTTCCAGCCTTTTTCGTCGTGGATTGCCCGTCTATTGTCACGACCTGATATCATGAAATGCCTGCGAAAGAACTTAGGGCTGGCATCTGGGCCAATGCAGGATATTTGGGACGGAGCAGTGTTCCGAGACTTCAAAGGCCCAGATGGCCGCCCGTTTTTGGAGGTCACGAATGCAAATGCAGAAATACGTCTCATATTCGGCTTGTTCGTCGACTGGTTCAATCCGTTTGGAAACAAGCAAAGTGGGAAGCATACGTCGTTCGGTGCAATATACATGATCTGTTATAACCTCCCTATCCATCTTCGGTATCGCATGGAGAACGTATATATTGCAGGCATCATACCTGGACCAAAGGAGCCATCTGAGGACCATCTAAACCAAATCCTCCGCCCACTTATCGACGAGCTTCTTCAAGCATGGTCGCCGGGCTTACAGCTATCCCAAACTGCACTACACATCTTTGGATGTGTGGTTCTTTGTGCTGTCATTCCCCTCATTTGTAATCTACCCGCTGCTCGCAAAACTGTTGGCTTTGGGGGACTTGGTTCACACGAAGGAAAATTTTGTTCCTTCTGCCTGCAAGGTGCTGATAAAATCAGCAACACTGATGTATCTGGGTGGCGACGGCGTACGTGGGAAGAACACCTGAGCATAGCAAGGATGTGGAGAGATGCTCCGACAGAGACCACCAAAGCTCGGATTTTCAAGGCATTTGGCATCAGGTGGTCGGAGCTTCTACGCCTACCATACTGGAATCCAACCCGGTTCACGGTCATTGACACAATGCACAACCTTTTCGCGGGTGATCTTCAACACCACTGTCGCAATGTGCTCGGCATCAGTGCAAGTTCCACCCATACCGCTGACTCTCGAATATCACCGCACACCCCAGCAGAGCAGCAGCATGAATTTGAGCTGGGAATCAGCGCCATCAAGAGCGGTTCCATAAATCACCTCACTCGTCTGAGGAGAGGATATGTTGTTTCACTCGCTCGCGCCAATAATGTGGTCCCAAAGTTGGCTGTCGATGTCAACCCACTACAGCGGTTGACAAAGAAGGATCAAACTGCAGGCAAAAATGAGTATGCTGCTGCTCTCATAGAATGGGTTTGAGTTTCTCTTTCGTTTCTCCTACATGTTCCTCATTTTCATGCAGTACCGCAACAACCCAGGAATAGAGATCCGATGCCCCCAGCCATTCCCACGACCAGTTGTTGATCACGCCGAGGCATCTGAAAGTGCTCCGGTGCAGATTATCTTGAATCAGACAATTCTATTGGAGGTTTGGAAAGATATGGCCCAGACGACCTTGCCAACATGGATTGCGCACGCTCCACGCAATTTTGGCAGTCCTAGCCATGGGAAGCTCAAGGCGGATCAATGGCGAACTGTGTGCCTCATCAACTTGGTCATCACGCTTTGCCGCCTCTGGGGTGGATTGGATGCAGACCAAAGGGATAACGCACTACTCCGCAATTTTCTTTCTTTAGTGGTTGCCGTTCGCTGGGCAACCATGCGAGTAACATCCAGAGCGCATAGCGCAATTGTTCAGCAGTATCTTGCCTACTATGTCACAACAACAAATACAATATTCGGTCCGCGTGCACTGGTATACAATAACCATGCATCATTCCACATTGCTGAGTGCCTGGAGGCGTTCGGACCTGCTCATGGGTGGTGGGCATTTCCTTTTGAACGATATAACGGTATACTTCAACAATACAAGACGAACCATCGAGTTGGTACGTAAAATCTCGTTCTTGCACACAGCGACTCAGAGAGAATTGCAGGCGAAATGGAACTCACCATACTGAAAGCATTCTGTCGGGGAGGCAACTTCAGAGCCTTGATTACCCATGCTTTACCAGGGCCATTACAAGAAATCCAACCGATTGTTGAGAAGTTCTTCGGATCCAATCTTCCTAACGCAATCCTAGGTGATTGCATGCCATCCGGCGAAACGACAATCAATAACGTGATGGAGCCCCCTGTTGATCATGGGACTCCGGGTGAAATCCTTTCTGACGACATCTATGACACTCTCCTCGCAACTCTCAACAAAGGCTGCTCTTCCGCATTCTATATCTCTCATCTCGAGAGGTCGCGACCATCTACTGTTGCTCTCGAGCCCCGTGCCCGGACAACCGCGATGGTCAAATTGAATGGAATCACGTTTACGACAGCTCAGAAGCATCTCGGGAACAGTTTTGTGCTATTTGCAGGTGGGGGAGCTGATCTGGCTGAACTAGCAGGCCAGATTGTGAAGATTTTTGTACATCGACGTCGTGGCCTCGAAGGCACACCTGTTGTACAGCATTTTTTCGTGGTTCGGCAATTTCATGAACTCAGTCCAGAGCAAGTTCAATACGACCTGTATCGGCGCTTTCCCCTCTTGTCTGCACGGCTCTGCCAGGATCAATTTGTTCCTGGTAATCGTGTTATTCCAGATCATGATGTCATTTGTCATATCGCTACTTGTCCTGTCAGCATCCCGGCACTTCCAATGACATGTCGAGTTGTATTATCTCTAAACCGTACTAGTTCACCTCCATAACTGAGTATGGTTACTGAATTTTGATTCTCGTTTGCCCAATCAAGAGCTAGATCAGTTCCGATCAACATGAGTTGTCTCTTTTCCGACGACCTTGCATTCCGTCATATCTGCCTGTTGAGCTACGCGAGAACATGAATGACGCATGTATATCTCGAATACGGCCAGTTCCTTGTCGAGCGCATTGCCCAGGGGACGCCCACCGACAATGCTGTCTTTCAGAATTTCGCCCGGGTCTGCATGCGTGTCAACGAGAAAAACCAAGAATCAAGGACGAGGACACGCGTTTGACCTCGTCTTGCTTGGACTTGAGCGATTACTGAAGCCTCCTGTTGACGGTCGGTAGCTCGCCCTCTGCTTCCACAAGCTCGCATTCCTTCCTAACCATGTATGATCAACAAGGACATGGCGAGAAAGGACACATGACATCACAGACCTGATTTGGCCAGTCTCGCGCTCCATGTTCTCCGCGCGCGTCCTTGCTGACTAACTTCTGTACTTGGAATTGAACATCTCGAGCCTGCAGAGCACTGTGAACGTCCGAATTCACGTGTTTTCAGCGCGGACCAACGTGCGAAGCTCCCAAGCTAACCTTGCATCCTCTCAGCGCCGACTCCGTCTTGGATATCACCTGTTTCTCTTTCTGAAATATCGTCGTGAACGCACGACAAGCAATAAACGATGATGGAACTGACGATCTTGTCCCGGGCGCTGCCTCGCTGCATCTTCAAACTCTCCACCTCGGTGTGACGCTGCCTCGAATTGCGAGTGAACTAGTCGTTCTTAGTGCAGACCTTGCCCTGCAGCTTCTCGTACTCGGCGCGTTGCTTGCTCTGCAACTCTTCGCGCTCGAGCGTGCGACGGTCGTGCGACGGTCGTGCGCCTGTCGTGCAGCCTCAGTTAGCCGAAAATGACGTCACGCTATAGCGGAACGGAATCGTGCCTTGGCCTCCGCAGCCAACTCTCCGTGTTCGTTGACGAGTTCGACGTGCGTGCGGTGTGCCTTGACGAGCTCGTCCTCGAGATCTTGTCGTTCCGATTCGTGCCGTCTTCGATTTTGCTTTTGCTTGGCGGTGTTCTCGTCGAAATTTCGCAAGCGAGACTGGAGCTCCTCGTCGGAACCTCGAGTTCGATCGTGAGCCCCGCGTTGTGGCGCGCCGGAAAAATATCGAGCGCATACCTTCGATCCCCTCGACGGTCTCGCGCGCTTCCGAGAGTTCCTGCTGATAGTGTTCCTTCTTCTGCTGCAGATTCTCCACCTTTACGTACAGTTCCCGGAACTTGGTCGCAGACTCGTAGAACCGCGCGTTGTTCTTGACGAGCTCTTCGTACTGTGCCTTGCATTCCTCATACTTGAGCTATTTCGAGGTGATGGCGTTGTTGAGTTCGACGATGCGCGCTCGGAGTTTGTCGGCGTGCGCTTTCTCCTTGGCGAGGGACTCGAGACGTTCCTTGTCCGCCTTGAGGTCCGCGACGCGGTCCTTGCGCAGCGCCTTGATCGAATCGAGCGCCTTGGTGTACCTTGTAAGAGTCAACGACAGAACCGAAAGAGAGCGCACAGCAAAAAAAAGACCTACCTCGTCGCCTCGAAAATGTCATCAAACTTCTTCTTGAGCGCCGCCGGCTCTGCGAGCGGCCAATACGACTCTTCCTGATGACAAAAGATGACGTTCTCGAGCACGGACTTGGACACGCCCAGCAGATGCGGGATCTCGGCGTCCATCTCGGCGCACTTGGTCGAGATGACACCCCTCTTGTCGGTCGGTCGGTCAGCGCGTGCCTCCGTCGGAGAGGACGACCGGCCGGCTCACCTTGCCCCCCTTGTCGGCGTTGCTGTCCGCGAGACCGAGGATGCTCTCGAGCGTCTTCATCGTCAACCCCGTCTTCTTGGCGGTAACGGACAAGTTGCGGACGACGAGCATCCGCTGTCCGTTGGACATGCGACGATGTACGATACGTGTGAGCGCAGATTGGGCAGACCAAATATGCACACACCAATATCAGCTTTAGGTTGACTCACACCTAATTCGACGGCGATGACATCGCACTCGATCGATCATGCCCCGGGCCGAACGGACGCTTGGTGACATGTTCGTTCCTTTGTTCCTCTGTCGCTCACGGCACCACTTCATGGCAATAAAAAGCAGGTACTTACGACCAGTTTCTCTTCGTCTCCAACCACTCGTAGTCTTGGTCAATTATCTTGCGTAGACTATGGAACCACGCAAAAACCACATGAAACTCTCTAGGGGAGTAAACAAGCCTTATCGACCATATCGAAGACTCGAAATTGATGTATGTGGTTCTTTCGTTGAAAATTTCTTTCTTGTTATGACTCGGGATTCTAGGTGGTGCCCATCCACCAGCAAGCTTTCCCTCGCTTCCGCAGCATTAAGCCAGCACCCGTTTCTGTCAAGATGAGCTACTGGATATCGACGTGAGTATCGACTTTTCGTACGAGCGTACATCAAGTCACATCCGTGGCAGCCTGTTCCAATCCACCATCAACGGTTCCCTCTACAGGGAAATATTTCAAGCGAACCTGTCAACACTTCGGAGGCCCACATGACCTCATCCCATAAGAACGAGTAGGACTTTCAGCGGGTTCATTCTGCTTTAACTAATATTTGCTGGAATGATAGGCCTCCCAAAGCTTGTGACCCGGACACATTGGACATCACTCCCGAGCGCCAAGAACATAAAATTCGGAGGACAGACGTGTCTGTTGTGTGCTACAACTCACGACATGACCTGCCACTGTCCAAACCGCCCTCCTGCTCTCAGGTCAAAGCAGGTGACTTGTATGCGCACCAATACGGGAAGAAGGTTCAAATTTGGCTATGGGATGATGAGCAATGGCTGGGCGGGATCCGGGATGGCCATTGTCATCCCTCCCTCTCCGACTATAGGCTATATGTAAATGATCTGAATGAGCCTACGTGGGTCACAAAGAAAACCAGATCGACGTACAAGGGAAGGAGTCGTGGCAAGTTATGCGATAGAAGGGGGGCCTCCACTGATTCTGTAGCTTGACAGTCCTCAATTCCTCGTTTGCATGTATGTACTGTCTCATGTAACAACGTTTCTGCCGAAATCGTTGCTTGCCGAAATGCGGCCAACTCTTTCCATTACCGTCAACCGGCATGCAAAAGGACAGCAAAGGCGGAGCATCTCCCCCTTTCATTCGCGAGCGCGCATTGGAGGGCCATACCGACTCGATTACTACACTCACCTTCTCCCCTACAGGCGACTTACTTGCCAGTGGCAGTGATGACTGCAGCGTCATTTTGTGGGTGCCACTCACTGGCATCATGAAACATCGCTTCCTTTGCCAGAGCGCGGTGATCAGCTTGGAATGGGGCTCACGAGCACGGCTATTCATCGGTTGTATGAATGGGGACCTCATTCTCGCTCAGGCTGAGGGTTTCCAGGTTAGTACAGCAACTAAATCATACTATCACTTTTTTACGCTTTGTTACTTTTTATTTAGCAAGGATACAAATGTGACAACCTGGTTCTTACTGGGACCAAGGCCGCAATTTTTGCCATCGCGAGCGATCCTCACAGCGGTAGCATTGCATTTGCGGCAGGCTCCGAGCTCCACATGGCAAAGGAGATCGATTACGGTTGGTGGTCATTCCATCGAACCTTAAAATATCTCAGTGACATTGCCTCATGTAGAAAAATACGCTACTTTCAAGATTTTTCCGAAACCGCACGAATTGAGTTCACGACGCCCAGAAGAAGACACCAGGGTCCGTGCCAGATCACTTTCATTCCATGACAGGGGAAACAAACTTATAGTCGCATATCTAAATCACGGCATTGTGTATGTTCTCATGCGTATTTTAAGCACGTTATTAACATTTCAACAGTTGTTGGGATGTTGACTCGTCTAACGCCCTTTGGCAAATCACACCTATCCACAGCCATCGTTTTATGTAAGGACAGTGATCTAACATATCTCCTACCTCACCATTATCATTGTACTAGTGGCCACGGGACTTTCTTGCCAGATGGGAGAGTTGCCATATCTAATCTTTGTGACGGCGTTGACCTGTACGAGCAAGGGCAAGCTCACCCGCAGCTCCGTCTCAGAAACCATCCGATATCCAACGACGTCAATGTAGCTGTCCAGGTTGCATCTGTTCCGGATGGTAGGGTCGTATGCGGATCATCGGATGGTCGCGTGCCTGTTTGGGAGGTCGCATCAGGTGATATATTGCAGTTGTTGGAACACGATGGTATGTTTCCAGTTGCGATAATGAAATGAAAATCTCACGTCATTTGTGAAGAGCACGTCGTGCAAGCTGTCACAGTAAGGTATTCAATGCATATATAACCGTACTGACCTGAATGCTTTAGGCAATTGATTATCCGAGCTGTGCTTTAATCGCAACCTCGACTTCTAAAGCGGGCGAGAACTCTTGCATTATTATCTGGAAGCACCCCCATACCCACGGTATGCAAAGAAAGTCGATTGCTACGCAATGGCTGACTATATAACAGTCGCCACCAAGGCTTACAAACTATTCCAATGGTACGCCAACATAGCAAATCTTGTGCTATATCGCGTTCGCCGTGGCCTTTTTGTCCGTCGTCTCTCGATTTTCTCCGCTATGTTGATATCTCTCGCCATGTTTGCTACTGCCCTCCTTTCCATCAAATTTGCGGAAGTGGATGACGTGAGTGATCGTGTTTATTTTCCACTGATAATAATAACTGACATGTGCACATAGCCTGTGGTGTCCGTCACACGCTTCACTCGGGAGACCTTATCTGGGCTGCGTATGACCATTAAAGACACGGGACGCGGTTATATGACCACATTTCGACGTAACGCTCTCAGTGCTGTCATCTATGCCCATGACATGCTACAGGACAATGTGCTCCAAGATGGAGGCCTGCTCGACAACAGCGGGGAAATGGACTCAGAAGTGACCACCAAAGAAATTTCCGTAATCTATATTTGACTAGTAGCAATTATCCATGTATGCCCCACTACTTATCGTCTCGTCTCAATTCGCGCGCGCCTGAATGGCTTCTCCCTCTTTCGTCCTCTCAACGTAAACAGTATGCTCCGTTATCCCAGTCGAAAGCGCCATGCTCCGTCGTGGCATGGTGTACTTACATATCCACTACGCAAGAAAGTATTCACGATATTCAACAAATTTTTCTGGGATGCACGCGCGGCCGCCCATTCTTCTTCTGGAGGGCGAGACTGAGACTGTGGCATCTGAGG
>JBBPMC010000739.1:0-17093 GCA_038090115.1 Strobilomyces echinocephalus
GTGGCCCGACTAACTCCCTCGGGGAATTGCCGATGGGCCTTGGGGGGGCCCGACCGACTCCCTCATGGAATTGCCCATGGGCCTGGGGGGGCCCGACCAACTCCCTCATGGAATTGCCCATGGGCCTGGGGGGGGCCTGACCGACTCCCTCATGGAATTGCCTATGGGCCTGGGGGGGCCCGACCAACTCCCTCATGGAATTGCCCATGGGCCTGGGAGGGGCCTGACCGACTCCCTCATGGAATTGCCCATGGCCCTGGGACCGACTCCCTCGGGGAATTACCGATGGGCCTGGGAGGGGCCCGACCGACTTCCTCAGGGAATTCCCCATGGGCCTGGGAGGGGCCCGACCGACTCCCTCGGGGAATTCCCCATGGGCCTGGGGGGGGCCCGGCCGACTCCCTCGGGAAATTGCCCATGGCCCTGGGGGGGGCCCGACCAACTCCCTCGGGGAATTACCAATGGGCCTGGGAGGGGCCCGACCGACTTCCTCAGGGAATTCCCCATGGGCCTGGGGGGGGCCTGGCCGACTCCCTCAGGGAATTACCCATGGGCCTGAGAGGGGCCCGGCCGACTCCCTCGGGGAATTGCCCATGGGCCTGGGAGGGGCCCGACCGACTCCCTCATGGAATTCCCCATGGGCCTGAGGGGGGCCCGACCGACTCCCTCATGGAATTCCCCATGGGCCTGAGGGGGGCCCGACCGACTCCCTCGGGGAATTGCCCATGGGCCTGGGGTGGGCCTGACTGACTCCCTCAGGGAATTCCCCATTGGTGTTGGGCCCGACCAACTCCCTTGGGCCTGAGGTAGTAACTAGTATATCTCGGGCCCAGGTCAGGGTCACCTGAAAATATAGGCTTATTTGCATGCAGGGTGGCTGAAAAGCTCTGTACATAGTCACTACATTATGTGTGTGATCCCTCCTGTTACTTTGACACACCAGCCGTAACGGGTGTACAAGCGGTGGTTAAATGATCGATAATCTGTCGTTCTGTCTGCGTGCAATTGTTTCTTGGGTCGTATACTCTATAACGAATTGTAATCGTGTATAGTCAAGTAGTGGAACTTCTTTTATTGTGAGATCTCGTTGTCTTGCGTGATGGTACTCTGAGCGGCCCGGCCCGGCGCTATTATGCGGGCCACTGAAGACAATCAACCGATTTCATCTACAAAACTAGCATGACTTGGCCCGGGCAACAGGTGGTGTACATACGTTGCACATTGGCTTCGCTACATGTGGTGTTACAGTGAGAAAGGTGAAACATGCACGAGACTTGTAAATGTCTAAAAAAAGTATGCGGTGAGATCGTGATTTTAGCTGTGATTCCTGTTGACTTTTCGAAGTAACACAGAGGGGGCTCTCAAGGAACGACAGATGCATTACTCTGACTCTCTGAATGGCGATACGATCCATCGTTCAGGTCAGAACTTCGGATCCTCTGAAACGTGTCGCAGAACCACGTTTTATAACGAGACCTTGCCATCATATTGGCCGAGTGATTGATGGTGGTTTGGATCACCCATAACCACTAGTTAGGCTTCCTGCATCTTGCCACGAGTGGACGAGTCTACAGCTGGGGGATCTGTAGTCGCAAACCTCGGAGACAGAGACAGCGACGACGAAGCTTGTGTGCAGTTCATTTCCGGGCTGGCAGGATCGGGTTGGTTTCAACGTTTAGCAACTAGTGACTCGACCGGCGGGCTTGCGCACTCGCCTCTCTCCAAATGGTAAACTGGCCAGGTTAGTGCGGAGGACTCCAGAAGACTCGGAAGCGTGTACTTACACGAGAACCGGATTCATCGGACTTTGAAATCGACCGGTCTAATAATTCTACGACTCTCCCTTGCACGCATAGGATTCGACTGCCCTCGTCGCGCACAATGCCAGCAATCAGAATGGAATCAGAGTCGAAAGTGTCAGCGGTGAAAGCGAAGAAAAAAGGAAACGAACGCGCCAACCAGAGAAACGATGTCGAGGGCGCCTCTGTCGACGACCTGCTCCACGACTCGTCGTTTCGTAGGTCCATCGTCTTTCCATACCCAAACTCATAAACGCGACTATTTTGTCCTCAGGCTCGGTGGAATATCCGCTGGACGGTCCAGCCCGTACTGCGTTCAGAACTCGCGATGGAAAGGCAAGCTCGAGCCCAGTTCTGTGACGCGCCGAACCGTGTCCTCATCCCACATTGGAGCAGAAAGTGACGGAACACCGATGGGCTGTCTATGACCTCGCGCGCAACATTCCGCGTGGCCGTGTAACGACCTACGGGACCCTATGCAAGGCTCTCGGCAAGGGCTCTCCTCGTTCAGGTGCGTTCCACAGATCACATATGCCCGAGCTTTTGCTCAAGTTTCGTGCACACACGGGCGGATGTACGCGTCTTGATTCTCGTCTGCTTCGGACTAGTCGGCTCTGCACTGAGGCACAATCCATTTGCTCCGTTGGTGCCTTGCCATAGGGTTATCGCGTCAAATTACTACGTTGGCGGGTTTTACGGTGAGTGGGGCACGTTGGCGTCACGGAAAGACGGTACGTCTGGACAGAAGTGTCAAAAGAAGATAGAAATGCTCGCGATGGAAGGCGTTGAATTTACTGTTGACGGGTATCTTGTCGACGAGAGATTGATCTGGAGTGGTTAGAGTCGTGACTGACGTAGCCATTATTGACGTGTATGACTCGGATGCAAGTACGCAGTTTCACTCTGTCTTGTCAAAACAGCCCTCTATTGAATGTTTCAGCAAGATACACAAAACTGGAACATTAAATATCTTCTGGTTTGTTGAGAAGTCTTCCTTCCATCCTGTCCTCGACCATCAATACTTGGCCTATGACGTGCCCAGAGACCATCGAGGTCGATAGTACAACAATCTGGGTTGCAATCTCACTTGGCACGGCAAGTCTCTTGAGCGGGGTGCTATCTGAGTACTCTGTAGATAGAATCCTTTCCCCCCGTCCTTTCTTCTTTCTCTAGTTGAGCAATGAACTCGTTTCCCATTCATTCTAGTGCGCAATGTGTACAGATGGACGCACGTTATCGCCGCTCGTCCCTGGCTCCTCGTAGATACACCCGTCCCAAGTCCTCCATCGGAGGTGCTATCGTTTCGTTGGTTTTCTACATCCTAGCGACGTACATGGTTTCGTATCGCTCACGTTGCCAGGGCACTATACCGTATGTCAGGATTCGCGAGGGAAACCTCCGCCATGGGGGTATATACCCAGCCTGGCACGACGGTGTTGACTCTCCCATGGGGCGCGATCTTCACGGTTTCGTTCTTGAGCGTCATCGTCAGGCCATACATCATCCCTGTATGAAAAAGAGCGGCCGAGATCAGCACGCATAGAACCACTACATCGATCTGATCAGAACAACGTATGGTGAGCCAAGTGACTCCCATGGTTGGTCCGAGCTCCCCGAGATCACTGCGCAGTTAAATCTGCCTTCTCCGCGTACCAATATCAGACGGTGCGGTTTGAGCGGGGTTCGAAGTCGGTGATTTGTGCCTGCATATAGTTGGCATGGCTGCCCGAGTATCCATGTCTATGAACTTTCAGCGAGGGAACCATGCAAGCGGCACAAGGGAAAACGTCTCTCGATGCACTAGAACTACATTCTTCAGGTGATTTTCATTTTGTGGGAGGAACTCACTGACCGGGTTCGTGCGAAGCAGTGGTGCGGTTAAACCGCGTTCATTTCTTGGTTTACAGTGATTGGACAGGTATCTAAAAGGAAGCTAAGAGGAACCAAAATGACCATCAAAGAAGTGGCAGAGGATGAAACACCATGAACGGTCGAAAATATCGAGCGGGAATTGAGTTACAATGAGTGAGGTTGTGATAGGGTTATTGCTTCACGCGGCGCGCCTGTTCTCGTTATCAGACAAAGACATCAGTGAAGTGCTCTGGAAACGAATTGAATCGGGTGTTTGATTCCGATTCGACCTACCATGGAGCTGGACCAACATCTCGTGTCGGCCAGTACACCACAACTTGGAGGGGGCAGGGTTGATCGCACGGCGCCGGGCGGTACAATACAGTGAACGGAACTTAATAATCATGTGGCAAGTGCTGACGGACGTTCCTTAGCTCTTGCTAAAATTGACCCACCGGACATGCCGGGGGGGTTCAAGTCGCACAGTTTTGGAACTGAGGCTGTGGTGATCATCAAGATGGCCAGCAGGACACAGGAGAAATAGATCACGAGGAATAAGGGCTGCCAAAGGACGCGCTGATACTCGGTTGTGTACCTGTAAAAGCCCATGCCAACCGAGATTCCCTATTCGGATCGACCAAACCACAGCCTTCTTTGAGGGGGATCGTAGAGATTATGAATGATTGCAGTACAAATAACAGCCTGTCAGCGAAAGCAGTCAGTTTTATATATACGAGCAAGAGAACACCTGGGAAACCAAGACATGAGGTTCAAAATCACTGCGCACCTTGTTTTGCTGGCAGCCTGTCGAGGATCTTAGTAAACATTATGTAATCGCTGTGACAGCAGTGCATGTTTGACCCGTTTTCAGGTGGATTTGCGGAGCCAGCCAGAGCAGAGATCCAACGATATGGAGTTTTTTTCATGACGGTGTAACGTGTTCTGGCTGGACTGCGGTTTTGGAGGTATGGTGGATCTCGATCTACCTGAGGTGTTATTGACATGATAAAGGCGAAATGGACTAGAGTCCACCGGGAAAGTGACAAGTAAACCAATACACCTTCACAAATAAATTGATGTAGTGAAAAGCGAGATCGCATGGGCTTGGTACAGCCACTCGGTATCGCCCGTGACCTATCCATTCTGGGTACTGCTTCTTCGGCTGCAATCTTGGACCGGCGTCGCCAACTTGGTGGCCTTCGCTGTGACAATGTCTCTACGTGGTTTGGTGTGCCTCGTTACCCTCGTCTGTTTGCTGTCCATGGTACCCCCCAGGAACCAACCTGTCCCTAAGACTGTGGTGAGATGAGTGCATCTACCCAGTCAACCCCGTACCAGGTGAATACGTCGTCGGCAGGTGTGTTTTCGTTTTCTATCCCGCCGCTGTTCTACCTGTTCAGCGGAGTGTAGCCATTTCTTTAACAAGCAAGAAATTGGGGATTGTTTCTCCTGGGGCGCCATCCAGCCCTTATGTTCGTTCTTTGAGCATAAACGGCCGGGACGTGGACCATCCGACATGATTAGATTGCGCAGGGGGGTGTCTTATTGTTCGAGATGAGGGACACGCCACAGGTCTGGGGGAATTCATTAACATCCCAGCAGTGAATCGCTTGACTACGCTGCCTGGCCATGACCAGAGACCAGACTACTGGATTCATCGGAAGTAGACGAATTATTGCATATAGACATGATACGTAATGCGCTTTGTTCAACAGTGTGGGCGCACTGGTCATGGTGCTGAGTCTGTGCGCGAGGTCGATCCTGTTTGCGCGTCCGTCAGGCTCCATGAGGGATACGGTACGTACAGTGACAGGTAGAGGGGCGGGATAGGTAGTAAGTAGCAGTTTCGAGACTACTAAGACCAGTGGTAGCGGGACCACTCCCACGGACCAGCCACGCGCTTCGTCGTACACGGAATCTATTTCCGTGGGGATCCGGTCCCTCGCCATGCAATGAGCGACACAGACTCGGAGGCGGTTTTCCCACCATGGTAGCCTGAGTTCCTTGTCAGCTAATTTCTTCAAGTTGCTTCAACGAAGAAGGTACTTACTACTTCCCACAGCCTATCGTGTACTTCTGTGATCGCCGTTGCGCTGCCACCATCTTCTTGTGGGATGGTTCGAAGTTCGCAGTTCCGAGTTCAGTTGGTTCTGTGCACCAAGTTGAATACACGCACACCAGGATCATGGTAGTAGTTGGTCACGAGTCTAGCCGAATGCGCTCTTCAAGTTGAAGCTTGAATGCCCCTGTGCCACACGCCACTTTCGCCCTTCTTCATGCTCCTTCCCCTCCTTACCACCAGCTTGTTATTGTCGTACTCGACTGTCCTGGCCCTCGCGGCGTTCAATCCAGTCGAGTACGATATCAAAGTTGCCACTTGTCCAGCCATCGACAGGGTCCGCGATCAGACCGTAAGCATCACCATAGGTGAGGACATCCTTGCGTATATGCGCAGCTCAATACGATTTCTCGTGGCATAGAATACGTCGATGTCAATCCTGTCGCGAAGACCACTATCTTGATGGTACACGGCTGGCCCAGTCTATGGAGCAGTTGGGGCCAGCAAATTACGCGTTTCAAGGTATTTCGTGTCTTGATCGAACGATGACCGTCACTCACGCATGCGTTGCAGAACGATTATCGTATGTTGGCGATGGACGTCCGTGGATTTGGGGGATCGTCACACCCTTCTGACATCCAATCATCGAGCACTATGGCGGACATTACTGGAGATTTGACGTGCGTTCTCGAGCACGCTGGCGTTTCTTCTGCGATTTGCATGGGGTACGCTCTGAAACCTGCCAATCAGCTTGTAAAATACACTGACTGGTGCTACGCAATCGCAGGCATGATTGGGGTTCGGTAGCGTGTTATGAGGCCGCCAGGAGACGCCCAGACGTGTTCTCCGCTGTGATCGGTATAACGATTCCGGTGAGTACAGTGGCGAGGGGTTGTTCGTGTCCTCATATCTGCAGTACCTTCCCTCGTCAGGCGACTTCCGACCTACAGAATCGATTGCGGAGGTGATACCTACGCTTTCGTACCAAGTGTTTTTCGCAAGAAACACGTCCGAGGCTATCGTCGAGCTGAACAAAGATGTCAAGCGCACGTTGAGAGGAACGCTGAGGAATGTCGCGAGTCCCCCCCCTCCTCCGTTTTTGCGCAGTTGCGATACGTTTATGGGAGCATGGGATGGGATGGAGGTGACACCCTGTCCCTTGTGTCGGTTTCGGCCATTTATGTTTGCCAGATCCCTCCCATCCCGTTCTTTTCGACAGAGGAAGAGAATTACTTCGTCGAGAGGTTCAACAGACAAGGATTCGATCATTGTGCGTTACTTTCGTTAACCGCCATTGGTTGACTTTGACAATGCCCGCTCTGCGACATCGATGCCATCAGCACTGATGTTTTACACCAGCGGCGTAAGCGGCTCTTTTATCCCTATCGCAACATGTTGACGAGGATGTATGCTGCAGAACAAGTACGGGACGTGGAAATCCGCGCACGACCAAGGAAATTTCACGATGTCCCAACCCATTCTCTCGGTGGTCCCTCTCAATGTGGGTGCATATTACACATGGGATACATTGAGATGATACAGGAATCCATAGGACCCCGTGGCCGATTGGAAAATGTTGGCCAAGATTTCAGACGTGGATAGGTATTTGCCACAGCTGACCACGAAAGTGCGTATGCGTAGAGACACACTCGCCTCGCGTTGCTCATATCATCTCCTCGTCGACAATGCAGACAATGGATGGCGCACACTGGCCGCACATGGAATTCCCAGACGTATTCAACTCAATCATAGAGAAGTGGCTCGCCGGAGTTCGACCAAAGGACGATACAAGCGAGAAAGAGGGTGAACCGCGTCCTGAGGGAAACCTGGGAAAGCACATTGGTTCCGACGAGCTTTGAAATGGATGGGGCAGCCTGAGGTATCAGACAATGGATTCGAGTATGATCACGTTTTTTCAATAGTCATCTCGTGGATCATTCGCGCCTTCTGGGCCCACAAGATTTACCAGAGACGACGAAGTCGATACCGGTTCTCGATGAGACCGTGACAATTGAATATTGAAGGACGGGCCAACACGTGTCGTTGACGAGGAGTCCGTGACTGTCCGTCGCGACTTGCGAGCCCCGCCACGAGTAATATTGAACTTCACGCCGAAGTTCTACATACCTAGCCGCGAGCGCCGTGACCGTATCTGAAGGATTTTGAGAATAGCGCCAGTTATGTAAAAAGTGAGACAACTGTTGCGCCCGGATAAAGTTAGACAAACAAAGTTGCCCGATATGACGTTGACAGGGGATTTCAACGACTTCTTCCGAATCCACCATCGACGCGATGGATCCAACGAAAAAAGAAATCCGCATCATACACGCGATTCACCCTTCCGGACAAGAATTTTTCCGTGATGTAGCTACCCCACGGGAGGTCGTCAAGGCCAACAAGAGCACTGCTCAAATACAATGCACGACTTGTTACACGCCCCAGACACGGATCCGGGCATGTAAAAGGGTGATTATATCAGTCAATGTTTCACGAACAGGATTTATGTAATTACTTCTTATCGCAGTGCAAAAGCGCGTGGTATTGTTCGGAGGCATGCCAAAAGAAAGACTGGTATGCCGAATGTGTTGGAAACGGCTTCGTCATGCGATAGGGCTCACCGCCTCGAGCTAGGCCTCGTCACAAGGCATGGTGCTCCCCATCCGAGCGTCGCAAGGGCATTCAGAAGCTCGTGGAAAACTTTGTTTGTAACGTCACACTCTCCTATATGCTTCAGGTCTGCGTCGCACTCGACTTGGACCTTAACAACGACGAAAAGAAGGAGATCGGGTACAAATATCCATTCATGATCCGTGTCGACATCGCAATCGAACCATTCGACGTACATCCTTTCGTCAAACTCTTACTCACGGACGACCCTACCCCGGAGAAGATAGAAGGGATGGTCCAGGTCAATCGCTTTTTCTCCCATATTCCAGGCAGGTCTGGATGCCCTCCTCTCACCGAAATGCGAGAGACAATGTGGCGCCGCGAGAGAGAGAGGCTCAATGGCATCGGTCAACAACGACAGTGACTTTTCCGTCACATCACTCCTCCCCGTGCTCGATGGTCCCATGAAGTTGGCAAAGGAGAAAGAGCCCTGCACGGTGACCTCCGCATTCACGGGCGCAGTCACTGAGAAGCCCTTGACAGTTGCTTCACAGATGGAGTGAGTGGCGTGCATTCCTTCTTCCTTTTTTTTTCGCTCGAACGATTCATCAAGGTTTATCAACACCCACATACGTTCCGACAAGAAGAATGAGTTGAGACTACGGGCGGAGATGACAGGCACGGACAAGGCGATAGTTCGAAGCGTTCGGGACAAGTCGGTCACCAGAGACGCGGTGGTTGCTCTCAGACAGAAAATAGCGAGGGAATCAATCTATGCCAGCATACGACAGCGGTTGTAACACTTGTGTATGCTATCTCGGATGATACTGTTTTTTGGTACCGAATGTGCAGCTGACTGATCACGCTTTCTGATGAAGCAGCTCTGCGGCTTCTCGATAAGCTACTCAAAGGCCCCGAGAGCGTAGTGGATCTATGGCGAGGATCGCGTCGTATGGCACAGCGCGCAAGTCCCGATCCGTTCCAGTCATCAGATATCAAGACTTCAGAAATGGAACTAGACTGCACTGAGAGCTTAAACGCTTACATAAGCATGGTCGACAATGGATTCACGCCATTGGAGTGATAGCGAGCAGGGCTGAGGGTAAATTTGGAAGCACAAACTCGCACGAGGGGATCCTACAAAGTATGGATCGATAAGAAGACGCGTGTGATGGGTGACTTACATAAAGGTGTACGACTCCACGCATCCATCTCCCAACCAGTTCGATACCTCAACTGAACATGTCGTCCAACAAACGTCTGCAGCCAAAAGACGGTAAATGTCGGATGAGATAATCTAGATGAAGGCGCTGATGAGAACACAAGAGTCGAGTTGGACAGCGAGCCAATTTTTTTCAAGGATGAATCGCCGAAACGAATCTACAGCCATCCTGACAAGCACCCAAGAGCTGAGCGGACAAGGTTCCTCTTCCGGAACCAGGAAAAAAGAACCGGTCGTCATCCGTTGTCCAGATTATGTCGAGTGTGTCGCATTCCTCATAGACGGGGAGCACATCGTGAGCGGAGACTCTGGTGGGAAGATGCGACGCTGGCGGGTGGATAATGGCAGCAAGGTGGGCAAGCCAATGGACGCTGGAAGTGCTGTCTGTTCCATGGCAGTGTCACGAGACGGCAAATGGCTTGTGAATGGAACAGGTTGGAGTGGGGCGCAGGTATGGAGCACAGAGATGCTCGACAAAGTGCGAGAGATTGGAAGACATGTCACTGGCAGGGCTCCGGTGTATGCAGTGGACCTCTCGCAAGATACAACGAGAATTGCGACAGGATCGGATGACGACACTGTCCACATCTGGTCACTGCGGACGGGTAAGCAAGTCTTCGATGCCTGGCGACACAGCGACAAGTTGGCTGCTGCGAAATTTTCGCCCGACGGTCGTCTCGTCGCCACCGCCACGTGGAACCACAAGTCTGTTCGAGTCTACGACGAACATGCCCGCTGCCTGTTCGACGTAGCAATACAGGTCGGCTCATTCCGGAACAATTCCCTCGCCTGGTCAGCCGACGGCGAACGACTCTTCGCTTTGGCTCACAATGGCGTCATCTACTCTATCAATGCCTCCACCGGGAAGATACTTTCGAGGTGGGCCATCCATGGCACTAAGGGTACTAAGTGCATCGCCCTCGCCAGCAATGGCATGTTCATCGTTACCTCTGCTGGCTCATCGCTCTCCTTCTGGGACGCTACTACACAAGAGCAAATCGGGACGGTCATCCAGCTCGACCATGAGGTCTGGTCCCTGGCTATGTCGAACAACCATAATCTCGCAACTGGTGGAGAGAAGGTAGTTTCCCTACACAACTTGGAGCCTATACTTCCTTTGTCATACTTGGCCGATGTGGGTAAACAGCTTTGGTTTGTCTTTGACTCAATGGTGACCGGTGACCCTTAGACACGTGATGTAGCAAAAGTTGGTTCTGAGCTTTTCGAATCCAAGGAAAAGATGCAAGTAGAGAGGGACAATAGGCCCCCATCTGCACAAGAAGGTAACTTGGGTACGTCTAAATCACTCCTTCGTACATCGGAAGTATTCACATCTATCAGGCGACAATAGTGCACGGCTCGAGAATGTTATCGAACAACTTCGGCACGAACTCGCCCTATCTCAACGTGTTACTGAGGAGAAAGACGAGTTGCTACTAAGAGCAAGTGCGTGTTTTGCCACAGTTCTTCACGCTTCGTCAACGACCGTTTCCGTTAGATGATCAAATCATGCAGCTCGAACAAGCCAACGAAAAGCTGCACAGTGACCTGGCAACGGCAACTTCGTCCTTTCAGATCTCAGAGAACCAGGAAAAATACGAGAAGGAGATCGAGCGCTGGAAGAGTTCGTATACCGCCCAAGAAAACGAACTAGCCACCACGCTCGAGGCAGTCCGGCGCAACCAATCGCAGAGCGTACAGCCATCCCCTCCCGAGATTCGATGCGAAGCGCAGCCCAATGTTCATTACGGCGTAGCATGTGCTGTACCTGCCGACGTGGAGAATGAGGAACACATCCAGAGGAAAGAACAGTGGGAGACGGATCCTACTGGCGAGTGCTATGTTTCAGGCTTTTTTGAGTCGAAAGTTCACGTGGTAAGCCTTCTCTGTCTGATGGGTTGCAGTATGCTAACATCATTGAAAGGGTGCTGGTCCTCATGAGGACAAAGTGTTCCGGGACGCATTTTCACTTATCAGGGATAATCCTTCAGACTTTGCCGAAGAGACCGTGCGGATCGTATGCTACCGAGGTATGTTGTCCGACCCCAAATGGCTGGACGAAGATGAATGCAAGTCTATTGTTTTTCCTATCCTCGTGTTCCCGATCTGAACTAGAACATACAGCATCTTTCTCGGTGCTTTGCACCATTCGCATTGATCTGAGCAAAGCTATGAGGGATCTGGTGATGAAGATGGATGAGTCGGGGGGAGTCTATTACCAGCTGGATTATGACCTAATTGTATCATTTGGACGCACAGACATTCACGCGGAGGTGTGCTGGACCTCGGGGGTGAGCAACCTGACCAACATCTTCACTACTGTTTCCTAAACATTCTCTTCGCTTTCCAGACCGGTGAACGACGGTAAGTCTCAAGTGGTCGTGGGGATGTGCCGACTCACTCGGCCCTCAGAGTACCTGCTAGAATCACATTCGAGGACTGAATGTTTATCGTGTCGCCATTCATTTTGCGTTCTTGTCTTGCTCGCCCTCGTCACAGGTCTTGATGCATGCTTTGTCTGCTACATTGTGTACTTGTATCTAACACATCCAAAACCGAAGGAATGTACTTTGTCTGTCCTTGAATAGATAATCAGATCGAGAGTCAGGTGGGAGTGACAGTAGCTGTCGGAATGGCCTGCTTATACCAGTATGTTAGCTATAGGTTTTTTGGGCCCACTTACTGTACCTGTTTGTATAGAGGCAATGCAGTAGGGGAATGGTTGCGAAGTATCCCTGACCCCAGGCTTAGCAGTCGACGGTTTCACTGGTGCTTTGAGAAATGTAACAGACGAGTGAATTTAAATTTGGGCCTGAGGACGAGGACAGATCTAGACCCCATTCTGAATCATCTGGAGCTGTCACCACAATGGACCAGTAAGTATGTGCGTTGTATACCATTACCCAGATGGCTGTGTTGAGTTGAGCAACTGGGGTGGCGATGATAGCTTGATGGGTCACGACCCGCTTATCCATTGAGCGACTTCTCTAAGACTCAACATCCTCATGACATCTGGTTATGCCATTGCCACTTTGATGACCTTCGTCCTCTCTGTATTCTTTGCAATTCAACCACTCTATATACCTACACCTCACCCTTTACCTCGAATACCATTAAATCTCACCACCACTTCAATCCTCTCTATCGCATTGCTTTGGGCTGCCCAATGCATCGATTCAGTGGTCATTCGCAACGGGATTGTTGGCACAGATGGCATTAAACCTTACAACATCCTTATTCTGTCCTTCTCCCTGGCGTATATGGCTGTAACTCTTGACATCACGGGTGTCCTTCAAGCCGCAGCGTTTTGGGTCAACAACAAGGGCACTTACAATGGATGGAGGCTATATCTTTATTTCTACATCATGCTCACTCTACTCTCGATTTTACTTGGCAACAATCCCACCATCCTCTCTGCAACCACATTTCTAGTCTATTATACAGAGGTTGTGGAGTTCAATCCAACAGCATGGATCATGGCTGAATTTGCTGTTGCGAACACTGCCAGCATGGTTCTGTTTGTTGGAAATCCCACCAATGTATGTACTTCTGACTTAAACTGTTACCCACGTTAAGTGAGTTTATATAAGATGATCATATGCGAGGGCTTGGGAATCAACAACGCTGCCTTCACAGCATACACTGTTCTTCCCTTCATTGCTTGTAACATCTTCTGCTTCGCTGCACTAGCATTCCAATTTAAGAAGCACATCCCTCGAACACTAACTCGTGTCGCCTATCGAGATCCCCTGGGCGCTCTTCTGGACCCTGTTGGAGCCTGGATTGGCAGTATGATGCTCTGCGCGGCGCTCATCCTCTGCCTAATCGTAAGCCTTTTTGGAATTGAGGTCTGGATGATCAGTCTGCCTTTCGCTGTTGGCAAACTCCTCTTTGATCTTATGTGGGATCATTATCGGTACTCTTGTGGTATCCCGATGTTGGGCCATGGGTTCTCTGCAGAAGAAAAGCCCGATAAAAAACCTATGGCTGTCAGGCACCACCTATCCACGGATGATACCTTCACGCACCATGCCTCCCCCACTGGTGTGGGGCAACCAGCATCTTTTCCACCTGACGAAGAAATCTCTCAACCCGAGCTCGAAACGATACCACAATCAGGGCCCAAAACTTCCTCGAGGTCCAATCCTGCAGGGACGACTCCGTATGTCCTTAGGTGGTATCAATCGTACAAAGATGATCTGTACGCGAGACTCCAAGCACACTTCCCAACTTACCTCACCGCGCTGCCACGCCTACTCTCCACCCTCGTATTCTCCGCATTTTCACAGTTTATCCTTATCGAGGCCCTCGATCATCAGGGATGGGTGAACGTCTTTGCTACGTGGCTGGTCCGGGCTTCCCACAAACAAATGCACCCTACCATCTGGTTAGTCGGCGTCCTGGGTATCATCCTTTGTAACATCTCGGGCACGAACATTGGTGCCACCATCCTTCTCACCAAAGTCATCCGTGCAGCCACTTTGCCGTACCATTCCCATCGTGCAGCTGCCATTGCCCTTGCCGTAGCGTCGAACATCGGAGCTGTCAACCTCACATTCTCAGCTTCACTCGCTGGACTACTCTGGCAAACCATCTTGAAGCAAAAAAATATTCACGTGAAGCAGCGAGACTTCGCCTTCTTGAATCTTTTGCCGCTATTGGTCATGGCGGGCGTGGGTCTAGGGACTGTGTCTGCGGAGATGACGGTTCTATTTGGATCGTGATTTATTGACGCATGTGCGGATTATGTGACCTGCTATGATTGCTACAACCTGCTGCATTCAACGATATTAGGCTGAATGGTTTGTGCTGTTTGGGATCAGCATATTTTGTATGTTGGCGCGATCAACTGTACACTATGACTCTGTTTATATCGGAGATTCTGTTCTTTGACAGCCTTAGCTTTGCATTCACATTATATACGCTATCTCGCATATGTTCATTCCTCTTCTTCACTGGGAAGTAACACAACGGGTGCTGATGAATTAAAAGAATCCTGTACTTAAGTAAGATGACGCTTCAACAGAGGAAATATTGAGACGAACTTTTGAATATTGGGTGTAACTTGAAGTATACGCGCGCATGCGCCCGCAGCCGAGATTAAGGATTCAGCGCGAACTGGAGGTTGAGATCGACATATTATGTCTCCTGATGTTGTATGCACGACTGTATTTATCTCCCGATGTCTCCGGTGCTGAATTAACACTCTGACCATTCTCGAACAAAGATCGTCAGATGTGGATGCCACCCCTAATGGGTCTGATTTCGGGGCATTCTGCCCAATGGCACATGTGCCAAACAAGGCATCGACATTCTCCTCTGCGCACCCCCAATTCTCGACCTGGGAAGCGACAAATCCAGCATACATTCCCCGCTCGTCTCGTGCGTGCTACTGACAAGCAACCCACGGTGACGACAAGAGCTGATCGATGCTGGATTCGTCTCGGTGACTGGACGGGTGAGCGTGAGTCCTGGTGAGGCGGGTGTTGCAGGGGCAAGGTCTATTCCGAGGACGACAAGGATGCGACTGGGTTGGCCAGGATTCGGTGGATACGAGTGTAATTAATTGTGGAGATATCACGAGGGTGATCCAGCGGGGGCTTACACGCTTGAGTCGCGTCTCGCTCCGCTGCTACGCGGTTGATGTACTGCAAGGAATGATTAATGAATACCAATATTCCCATCATGCAGCGTAATTCAAGCCTTTTGGACACGAATAGAACGTGTTCGCTGGCTCATCGAAGCTGGAAAGTATATATCTGATTTCGCCGGATGGGATTGAGGCGACGGACGCAACTGAACATCGAAAACCATTAAGTAAAGCGCCGAGACACGAGGCAGTTTGGAGGGTTCTACAGTGTATGAATCGACGTGCACGAGGGGCAGCCTGGCAGTGCGCATTCTTCCTTGCACTGAATTGACACCTCTATCAAACATGTCTTCCAACGTACTGCAGTCAAGATATAGTGAGCCATCCAGATGGGACGATCTAAATGACGTGAGGTGACAAGAGCGCAGGAAACGACTCGAACGGAGGACGGCCGTTCCTGGACTTCTTCCTGTGTTCAACGAAGAAAAAGTGAACCAGTCACCATCGTCCATGCAACGTATGGTCCAGGTGTCTCTCATTCCTTGCCGACGAGGAGTACGTCGTAGGATCCGGCGTATAATGAGGTGGGTGTGCCAATAAACGCGAGGAGTATCGTCTGCTCCATCGCGGTGTCAAGATGGATAACGGTGGATTGTCGGCAGGACGAACTGCAGCTGTGGAACACGCGCAAGACAAGTTCCTGCGAGTCGAGAGCAACCACGCACTGGACAGGGTCATCAGTGATCACATTAATGTTGCTTCGTTAGACGTGTATGCCCTCCTTTGCAAACAAACCCGTTCCTCCGGAGGGCGTCCTTGCTACGATCTCCCGCGAATCGGCACGGCACGAACGTGTGGGCGTCGTCCTAGGACCCGATCCCGAGTTTCATTGGCCTTATAGCGTTTGAACCTGCAACGAGGACGCGTCGGGAGCGCATGCGGGATGCTGGCAGCCGGCCGACGTTGATGAAACCAGCTCTATTCAGATTCCAAATCAGACGTTCGGGTACTCATTACGGTTACTCGTTGCGGCGCGTCAAAGTTGGTGCACAATACAGTACAAATCCTTTCTCATGCTTTTCGCTATAATTCAACTCTAATAACCTCGAAAATTTTGCACGATAATTGAAAGACGATCACGGACCCTCACAGGTGTGTCAGACGTAGTAACGTTGTCGCCGTGTTGGCTTGAAGGCTGATTGAGAGTATCAGCGCAACATCGAAACATGGTATGTGGCTGGCTGACCTGAGTCGCTGATCCTCCGTTACTAGTACTTCCACCCCTCATCTCCCGAATAGCATCAACGATAACTGCCGTCATCTTCGATCACGAATGCGAGAGGGCCAGTAAAATAAACCGTGCTTACACTTATATAGAAACACCCCAGGAGCATCCTCCAGGATCTCGGCACACGTCCTCGTTTGCAAGGCGCATGGGACCTTTGAGGTACACTATTTCGAACACCACGAGACATGCGGCGAAGAGCACATGTGACCACACGTCTTTGGATGGTGATGGTAAGCTGCAACCCAAGAGATGAGCGAGAAGTGGACGCACCCTCAGGCTGGTTCCCAACCGAGTAGGTCGTGAACGCCACCACCGTGAGCCGGACATGTTCAGGCAAAAGCACCCCATCGGTGCGGTGGTTCTTCCAAACAGCTGGGACGCATAGCACACGGATAACACCAAGATGTATGCGAGCGACCCCACCCCCGTTCCGACGCACACCATCGCCTCACAAGAATCGTCGAATAGGGGCTTGCTTTTCGAACACTTGAGGAGCGTAATACAGACTGGGAGGTATATGGAGGCAGCCGCAAGTATGAATTGCGATAAGTGGGAGACTCTAGATGGTGGTTGTCTGGGCTAGTTGGGCATGGTGGTGAACAACAAGACACGGCCCGGCTTTTGCAGGCGATCGGTTCAGGAAGGCTCCAAACGACAACAAGCAGAGCAATTGTACT